>QLTV01003124.1:1709846-1733658 GCA_003457575.1 Thermophis baileyi
CAGCACCAGCACCAGCACCAGCAGCCCTGTCCAGCAGGAGCCCACCCACCCACCCACCCACTCCGTCCCATCATCTGGTTGCTCATGGCCGGATTGGGTGCCACCGCCATGAGGTGAGGCAAGGCAGATGGCGGGATGTGGAGCTGCCACACACACCTCACACCAGCACACCTCAGAACCCCTGCAGCCAAGCCACCCATGCTGTTGTGGTCCGCCAGCGGCCTGCAGAGCTGGCAGCAGAGTCAGACAGCGAGAAGGCTGGGGAGGAACCTGGGCCAGGCCTGGAGTCTGGAGAAGACACGGTGCCAGAGGCAGGGATCCAGCCAGGGCCATTGGGGAGGTCTGTCCCACCTTCAGAACCTCCAGAGACTGACATGAGTGAGGCAGAGGAACAGGAGGAGCCTGTTCTCAATGCACATAGGCACAGAGCTGCCAGAAGGCAAGAACAGTTACAGAGGAGAAGGACTACTTGGGAGTAAGGCTTGGGGATCATTGGCCCCTTCCATAGGCTATATAAGTGGAGAACACAAAAGGGTTCCATGCAGGAAGCAACTCAGTTCATCTCTCGTTCTTGTCATTGCAACTCTGATTCAGGTTTTGTTCCTGTTTGAACTTGCCAAGTTTTTCCTGCAAATTGGTCTTTGGCAGTTTGCCAAAGAAGAGCAAGGTTCGTGTGTGTTATCTGCCTTTCCCTGAAAGACTTTAGTCGGATTTGTTTTACTTTGTTAGGACTTTTATCTACCTTTCCTTGAAAGACTTTAGTCGGACTTGCTTTACTTTGTTTGGACTTATGACAACTGCTAATGAAAATAATTAGCAGCCGTTACAAATAAAAGACTTGCTTTCCTTTGTTTGGACTTATGATGACAGCTAATGAGAATAATTAGCAGCCATTACAAATAAACGAGGTTTGTGAGACGCTGTTTGTGCCGTGTTATTTAATCAGGAAGCCTAGGTCAGAACACATGCCCTGCCACCTGCTTCTCAGAACTTGGGGTCGTTAAAGTGCCGGGTGCGCTTCGAGTGCTTGAGTAGACGCTGGACCATGTGCTATCCCATGCTGGCATGCCACATGAAGAGACCTTGGCAGCCCTTGGACCACTCTGGGAGCCAGGTTGAAGGCACTTGCAGGCTGGTAGGCCAAGAGGTAGTGGCCCTTGAGCTCACCAATTTGGCCCACATTGACCAGACGGGCCTCCTGGACCAAGTCATTAGCCAGCCAGTCCAGGTCCTCCTCGGGACCGGTCGGGCATACGGCCCATGCCAGGCTCCCCGGGCAGTGTGCAGCTGAGCCAGGCTGGGCCCCCTGGCTGCTGCTTCATTGCCCCAAAGGCCCCCCTCTCGGGGGGAGCAGCAGCAACAGCAGCAGTGCCCATCCAGGGCAGTGGCGAGTGTCCCCATGGCCTCCATCACAGCTCACCATGGCAAGACAGCATCAGACCAGAGGGCTGCCAGGAGAGAGAGCAGCATGAGGGGAACCCCTTCCTCCAGGTAGCGAGGGCCAGCTCATCTCCGGCTGCTCTCTGGTTGCCTAGGCAAAGAGCAAGGATGGGTGGCTAGGCTGTGGAGCAGTGGTGGAATTCTAATTCCACCACCGGTTCACCGAAAATGTGCATGCACGCACGCACAGCTTCTGTGTGTGTGCACATGCACGGCTTCTGTGCACAGCTTCCACGCATGCGTGGCTTCCACCACGTGGCGAGGCTCGACCGAGCAGCCTTTCAAATTCAAATTCAAATCTTTATTGTCAGAGTACAACATTCGGGGCCTGCTCCCCTCCATCTCTGCTCTCCGGGGCAGTGGCTGCTTCTCTCTGCACTGCTGGGAGAGCGTCTTGTGCAATTTAGCAGCTGTGAGCTGCCACTTTTTTCTAAGTCCCATCCGGAAAGTGCTGCAGCTGAGAGAAACAGCATTCAACATGGCTGCTACTTCTCTGTGCCACAGCACTTTCTGGATGGGACTTAGAGGAAAGTGGCAGCTCATAGCTGCTAAATTGCACAAGATGCTCTCCCAGCAACAGCAGCGATGGAGAGAAGCAGCTGCCGACCCAGAGAGCACATGGAGCGTCTCCGCGAGTGACCGAGGCTCGGCAAGGGATGGAAGAAGCAGCTGCAAGATCTCCACTGCAGCGCTTTCCAGATGGGACTTCTTACAGGTAAGAAGAACCTTCCAGTCCATTCCCAAACTGCTTCGGCCCTCCTGCGCCCCCACCCACCCGCCCCGCGGCCCTTCGGCCTAGCGCAGCAGGCCAAATAAATTGCTTCAGCCCGGGGGGGCATAGTTTGAGGACAGAGAGGGGTGGCGGCATGTGGGCGGAGGCCCAGGGCAAGGCCAGAGCTGGGGAATGGCGTGTTCCCCAACCCAGCTGAGGTGAACGGCGAGCAGGTGGAGGCTCCAGGACAAGGCCAGAGCCGGGGAATGGCACGTCCCTGGGCCCCGAGGCGAAGGGCGAGTGGGTGGCATGCTTACCTTTGGTGAGCAGAGTGGGCAAGGCGTGGAGATTAGCTGGGCTGTGTGGCGAAGGCAAGATATATAGGGTGGGGTGGGGCAGGGCAGGGTGAGCAGGGTGAGCAGGGTGAGTGGGTGGGCAGAGCGAGCGGTGAGCGGGCAGGCGGGGCAAGCGGCGAGCCGGTGAGCAGTGAGTGGTGAGTCGGCGAACGGGCAGGCAGGGGCAGGGCCAGCGAGAGGTGGTATTTACCGGTTCTCCCAACTACTCAAAATTTCCACTACCGGTTTGCTCGCGAGCGGGTGGGCGGGGTGAGCGGCGAGTAGGCAGGTGGGGTGAGCGCTGTGCCAGCAAGCAGGTGGGCAGGGGCAGGGCCAGGCAGAAGTGGTATTTGCCAGTTCTACAAACTACTCAAGATTTCCACTCCCGGTTTGCCTGAACTGGTCCGAACCGGCTGAATACCACCTCTGCTGTGGAGGTCCTGAGTTGTGTGTGTGTGGGGTGTGTGGGGCAGCTCCACCCCCCTGCCACCTGCCTCACCTGACCTCATGACAGTGGCACCAACAGTGGGATGGCATGGGCGGCTGGCCGCGTGGGCTCCTGTTTGATGGGACTGTTGCTGCCGGTGCTGCCACCACAAGGTGAAATGGGTGGCCTGGTTGCAGGGCCTCTGAGGTGCACGAGTGCAGGGCGTGGGGCAGCTCCAGTCCCCCCACCTGCCTTGCTTCACCTCATAACGCCTGCCCCGTTGCGGCTGCGAGCAACCAGACAGTGGGTTGTAGTGGGCAGGCTCTTAACTGGGGCTTATTTTGGAGGTAGGGCTTATATTAGGTGCATGCTTAAAATATATGCTGGGGCTTATTTTCTGGTTGGGTCTTACTTTCGGGGAAAAGTGAATTTCAATAACTGTAGAATCAGATTGCAGTATAATTGACAAAAGTGAAGAGGATCTGAATACTTTCTGAATGAATATATATACAGTGCATTCAGTTTTGTCAATTATGCTGCAGCCTGATTCTATAGTTGTTGAAATTCACACACACACACACACACACACGTATATGTATATATAAAAGGGTTAGCCCCACTAGGTAACCTAGACCAGGAAATGAAATCCACAGCTGAAACTACTTTTACTGTGAGTGACTATAACAAAACCTTGCAAGTCTTTTTATACTATCCTCCTCCTCCTCCTCCTCCTCCTTCTACTTCAGTGAATTAAGGAAGCATCTATCTGATTCTAATCAGCTTCCAAATGTTATCTCACATTTCTGGACTTTAAAAAAAAAAAAAACTTCAGCCGTTTTTCCCTAAGCAACAATTCCTTCATATCCCTGTCAAGGTGATCTTCATGACTCTCCACACAAAGACCATGATATACAATGCAATGCACAGCCACATATGAGGACTTTAGCCACCCAGCCATGATTTAATCTGTTACAGCTTCCCTTTCCTTAAAAGGGCAAAGAAAAAAACGTGTAGGGTAGTGGGGCTTGAGAACAGTTGAGAAAACCAAGCATCTTTTTAGCAGTATCACTAGAATTAGCTGGGAAGCCCAATTTTACTCTAGTTGTTGGTCTTCTTTTCTCTCCAGACTAAGATTTCATCATACTCGTTTCTGTGCCACAAAACCCCTGCGGGTAGCAAAATCCACAGGACAGCACATAATCATGTTTACAAACCTTCCTATTTTTATAGCAAGGCTGGGTCTGGTAGGTTTTAAGAGGAGAGCTTCTCAGACACAAGATTCAGAAGCTTCAGCTAGAAATATGCAATTAGAAATCTTGCCAAGCTTATTAAAACCATTTGTTTCTTCAAAACTCTGCAGGTTAGCTGCCTAAAAAGAAACCCCCAAATTCATACTTTGCTTTCAAGGACATTTTTCACTGAAAGCTCCACCAAGTAATGAGAAATAGAACAGGATATACTATTAGCAAAATTAAGTATATTGCTTCTAGAGCAGGATTTCCCAACCTTGGTGACTTTAAGAAATGTGGACTTCAAACTCCCAGAATTCCTGAGCCAGCATGGCAGTCCATCTGCCAAGTTGAGAAATCCTACTCTAGACTAACTTCTCCTCCTAAGGCAATTCTACATATAACCTCTAATAGAAATACACTCAGTCTGATTAGCTTATTTAAAGCCTTTCTGCCTCTCTTGACAGACCCAGTTTTCTTTCAGGGCAACCAAATGTTTCATCTGACTGAAACAAAAATTAGCATTTCAGTATATCAGGTCTAGCTCAGGGGTGGGTTCTGATTTTTTTTACTGCCGGTTCTGTGGGCGTGGCTTATTTTGTGGGTGTGGTTTGATGGTCATGTGACTGACTAGGCATGGCCAATTTGCCGTCACGCACGCCCACGCCCTCAGTCACATGCCCCCCACCTAGCCACACCCACAGAACCAGCGAAAAATTATGTTTTGCCAGCTGGGAGGCTGGCAAAGAAGCCTCGCTTTCCCCGCCGCCGTGGCTGCTTCTACCTCAGTGCCAAATGGTCCATGCCCCCCCCACACACACATCCCGCGCTTGCCCTGGCAGCACCCCGGCAGTAGCAGCCGAGCGAGGGAAGGAGAGGAATCAGAGAACGAAGCAGGCACGGCGGCAGCCAAAGCCGCCGCTTATTCCAACAGCCGAGGACGGAAGAGGCACCTCTTCCATCCTCGGCTGTTGCAAAGAAGCGGCAGCTCTGGGTGTGCCACGCCTGCTTCGTTCTGTTTGGGAGACACTTTGCACCTTGTTTGCAACCCACTCCAAAGGGAGCTCAGACTGTGGTGATGTTCCAGCTTCCGCTGCCTTGTGGGGTCTGAGGTCGACCCGGCGACACAGGCACGTTTCGGGGTGCCTAATCCTCCGGCAAGCCCAGCCACGCGATGGCTGGAGAGTGAGGGAGGGCAGCCAGGTCCTCCCGGGCAGCTGCTCCCCACTGCCCTCCCTGAGCAGTGGTGCTCTCGGAGGGCGATGTTTTGCCCAGCTTGGAAGTTGCTTCCGAAGTGTGGAGAATCCGGCTGCCCCCTCCCCACTGGCCGCCCTCGGCCCTTTGGGGAGATGCAGCCGCTGTGCTGGGGCTGAGAGCGGCAGCGGCTCTGCGGGAGGAAAGATCAATTTTGGGGTGGCAGGCAGGTGGCGCAGAGCATGGGGCGGGAGGGCCACGAGACATGCATCTTACCGGTCGTCTTCATGCACGGAGGGCAGGCAAAGGGCGGGCAGGGGTTCCCCCACCCTGGCGCCCCTCCTCCGTGCAACCTGCTGCTGCCAAGCGGTCTCCTTCACACCGCCTGCTTTGCTCATGGGGCAGATGGGCTGGAACTTCCGCGCTTCTTTGCTGGCGAGGTTTCTCCCTAAGTGGCAGAGCTCTCGGAGGCCGATGTTTTGCCCAGTCTGGAAGTTGCTTCTGAAATGCGGAGAGGCTTCGCTTTTTCTCCTCCCCAGTGAGCAAAAAGCTGGCGGGCCGGCAGGGTTGGGGGGCTGCAGGCCTGGGATTCAGGGGGTGGAAGTTTTGCTCCTCGGAGCCTCGGAGCAACTCCCGGCCCTTGCACAGTAAAGAGTGCAAGAAGTTGTTAATTGCCTCACAATCATGAGAAGATTTTCTTTACTGTGCAAGGGCCGGGAGTTGCTCCAAGGCTCCGAGGAGCAAAACCTCTGCCCCCTGAATTCCAGGCCCGCAGCGAGCTGATCCGCTGCCCGTGCTCTGGTTGGCCGTGGCTCTGGCTATGCCTCCTGCAGTCTTGCCCGCCATTCGATTCACCTGTTCCTCAGGTTGGGCAGCCCAGCTATGGTCAGCTCGGCTCTGTTTAGCTTGGGCTGCTCCTGCGCCGGGGCCAGAGGGGGCTTGTGGGCTGGACCCTGCCGGCCCGCCAGCTTTTTGCTCACTGGGGAGGAGAAAAAGCGAAGCCTCTCCCCGCTTCGGAAGTAACTTCCAGGCTGGGCAAAACATTGTACTCCGAGAGCGCTGAGCCTCGCGGTTGGGGAAGATGGATGAGGTGTTTTTCCTCCACCCGGGCACGGGAAGAGGTGAAGGGCAGGGGTGGGTTCTAACTTACCTCACTGCCGGTTGCTTCTTCCCGCACCGCGTGGCTGCACCACGTGAAAAAAAAGTCAAAAACAAGATGGTGATGCATGCGCAGCTTCTGTGCATGCGCAGAAGAAAAAAAACCGGGAAAAAATTCAAAAAAAAAAAAATTCAAAAAAAATTCAAAAAAAATTCAAAAAAAGAGATGGCGCCCACGGACCGGCACCGACCAAACTGGATCCGTGATGTCACTGTGACGTCGGGCCGATCTGGGCTGAACCGGGAGGAACCCACCTCTGGTCTAGCTAAAGCTTTTCCTTAACAATCTCAGTAGAAAAGCACCTAGCAGGTTCCCCAATGCCCATCTGTTCTCATGATCTGTTGTCTCATGAACAGTACAGTAGCCAGGATTTCAGGCAATACTCATGATATCTCTTTAGGATAGTTATTAACAGTTTAGGTTATCTTTTCTGGAAGTTATACTGATAATTTTTGCCCTTAAACCATTGTAATCTAATTATACAGACATTCAATTTCTCTTTAGTTGTCCATTCACCTTTTTAGAAATCTACCATTATTAGAACCATTTGTAAAAAGAACAAGAAACAAAAAGGAAGTCACATTGGTTGCACTGACATGGAAAGCTGCAGACCAATAGAGCAAGCAACCATGTGACCTACAAAGAGTAGTGAGTTTTTTCACTGGTTGCTATAGATTTCCCTGCATCAGCTTCTTAGTGTCAGAGGCCAGGCAATCTTTCTTGCAGCCAGGAGCTGTTTGTGTGTTTGCCACAGAATGTGTAATGTTTCTGGACAGATGGCAATTTTAGTCCCTCCCACCCACCCCTTTTAAAACTTTTGTTGTTGTTTTGGTTAATGTAGGAAGTTAGCACCCACCCCTCTCCTAGAAAAATGAAATATTCTAGGAAATATTAAAAAGGCAGAATATTATATTTCCCTGGATGAGAAATGGAGAAACATGTTTTTTAGGCAGGAAGCAGACTCACTCTTAATAGCCCACACCCTCCTCAATAGCCCACAGCAGATGTCAGCACTTAAGAGATAAAGAGATAGCTAGGTCTATTCATAAGCAAATGTTCTCACCCAAGATCCAACAAAGATAGGATTAGCCCTCTACCCATCTAGCAACAGAACTCACTACATGGCACCTGGGGAGGTTACATCACCCAGCAAACTTCAGCCAGGCCTGGGACACAAAAGACAACCTACAAAGTTACCCCTGCATGGCCCCATGGGAGTCTGACAACCAATCAGAATACAAGCTCAAATTCAAAGCCAAATAAAGGGTATAAATCTCTCTCTCTCTCTCTCTCCTCCGTCAGGCAGAGCCATAGTAGGAATTGCCCAAAGCCCTTTCATTACATCATCAACCAGCAAGGCTCAACCAAGCCTGGGACTCAAAAGACAACCTACAAAGTTACCCCTGCATGGCCCCATGGGAGTCTGACAACCAATCAGAATACAAGCTCAAATTCAAAGCCAAATAAAGGGTATAAATCTCTCTCTCTCTCTCTCTCAACCATGTGCTTTTTTGCCCAGGACCTCAAACCATGTGGTCCTGTCCACCATTAAAAACCATCTTTCCAATCAGCCACCATGTTTCCAGTGTCTTTCTCCCCAGTTGGAACTGAACCCAGATGGACATTTCTTCCAACATTAAAATAAAATAAATGTATTACACCTATAGAAGGATTAGGATTATGAGGATTTCATATTCTCTTTTTAAAAAGCACAGAAAAATGCCTCATGTCGAATGTATACCTCATTTTTAATATTTGATCACGTTTTAACTTGTTTATCAAATGGTTCAGTGATTGTGTCCATGTCTGGTAGGCAGAAAGTGATGGGAAAATCTGCCAGATGAACAAAGACCTGAGTTTTGTATGAGGCACAACTTCCTGGTGTAGAGCTCTATGGACATAAGCCTGTCTTGTTCAGACAACAATTTTGTTTGAACTAAGTATCCACACTTAGCTTTTATATTTTTTTAAATAATATCTTTAGATGCCAAGAATAAAATGACAAATATCCCATCAAAAATGTTGACGTCAAGCTAAATGAGCCAACAATGCAGCTAGAGAGTCATGATAATATTATTTAAGAAAAAATCTGGCATGGACTTCCTTCCAAATTTGCAATACTTTGCAGACAAACTAATTGGTCTTATTTTTGAAGTGGCTGAAATGATATGTCTCAATGTCTTCCGTATACACATATATATACAATATTATACAACAAATGAAATAAAAACAGAGTATTATTTATAAATAATAATATTGTGCAGATCTTGGCATTAAGCTCAAAAAGGTATACTGCTTTTTTAAATCATGAAAACAACTCAATGTACTCCACTTGGTGTTTTTTTAACTGTTATCTTAAGCATTGATCTTATAACTTCAGTAATTATCTGCTCATATATAATATATTTTTTGAAAATACACCTTTGTTTTAAATACAAATAAAGTGTATGGGGGATCAGAAATTAAATGTTTCACTCTTTGGTGTGGTTTGTGTGTGGTGTGATGTCCTTAAGATATCTACTCAAAGGCTGATCTCGTAAAGTAGTTGTCCCAAAGAGGTATAGAAAGGTAAATGGGTTCATTGTTCTAAAATGGGAAATAAATTCTCAAGTTTAATGATGCTCTTGACCTCTCTCCTCCATTACATGTACATGTTGGATTCATCCAATAAAATGGTGGACTCTCAAATAAGAAAAATGTTTTGACCTCTTTTTATTTATTTTTTATTTTATAGAATGAGATCACATATTATATATACACGCGCGCACATGCGCGCGCGCGCACACACACACACACACACACACACATACTGAAAGGGGGAAATGTAAGATAATCAGCGGTGGGCTGCTCCCGGTTCAGCCCGATTCTTAGAACCGGTAGCGGCGGCGGCAGGAGGCTCTGCCCACCCACCCAGGACTCTTTTGAGCATGTGCAGAAGTGTTGCGCGCGTGCGTGAGCACGCGAACTGGTAGTAAAGGGTTTTAGAACCCACTACTGAAGATAATGTGCAAATTGTGCTAATTCTTTCTGAAAGTCAAACCTTATTTTTAAAAAATCAAGCCAGATGATGTTACTTAGTTTGGTTAATGGAACCAACCAAGCTCAGAGAGCACTAAGGACCCCTGATTCAAGCCAGAGTTGGAGAGAGAAATGCCAAATAAACAGGCAGGTCTGAGAAAAGGCAGAGGAACATGGGAACAGAGAGCCACTATAAGATGGATAATGGTAACAACCAGGGGTGGGTTCTACTTACCTTCCCTACCGGTTCGCATCGATATTAATGATATTAATGGAAATACCAGAACACTTGACTGTTCTTTTGAGGAAACTTTAAAACGGCAAAATGCTATTGCAAATATTGTTTTTGAATATCTTATCTCCCATTGCATTGGATAAAGAATTAATGAGATAAAATCTTTGAAATGCTATTATCTGCAATGTCATGGAACTTCAATCATTACAGTAATATTTGGTGCTCAAGGAGTCAAAAGCAACATATGGATCTAACATTAATTCTGATTTTAGATGGTTCACCTTGATTGCCAGCATGTCATTGATGATATGAACTAGTGTGGACTTCTCACACAAAAACCTGAAGTTTAATTATGGGTAGAAAGATGAAGCAAGAACATAGAAAGAGCTTTCCTCCCCTCCCCCCAAGAATCTTAGTTAAAATGGGTAGGAGAGACAATGAGCAAAAGGTGGAACAAACAGAAGCATCAAGAAAGTACTTTTTAAAAAAGTATATGTGTTTCCAAGATTCAGGAAAAAGACGGGTGGAAAGTGAACAGTTTATCAAGCTTCTTACAAACGTAGGAAAGAAGGAGGGATGGCTAAATAAAAGAAAGAGGATAAAGCATCCAGAATAACAGATAGTGTAAGGAGCTCCAGTGATCACTTTGGTTGCCAAATGTTTTAAAAGTGGACAGAAGAAAAATGCCACTATTATTTAACTAGAATTCTTAAATTAAGGAATGTTAGAATCCTGCATTGGGATTGATGCTTCAATTAGCTTAACTTCAATGCAAAACAATTACCAAATAATCAGGGGTAAGCAAAGAGGATAATTTCGTATCAGCACTTGGTCAAGGTAGAAATAGGACTAATTGAAGATTAGAGGAATGACTGAAGGAATAGTGGAAACTGGAGATTGTAGATGCTTGATGCTTAGAATTTTTACCGATTTTCCCCCGCTCTGTTTCCTCCACCTCTGTTTCCAATATGAAAATGGCTGGGATGTCACAGTATCTTACCAGTACCATCCTAGCACAAAAGCTTGTGAAACCCTCGATGCATTGTGGAGTGTGATGGTTATGTATTGCCCAAAATGTCAGTTGTTAACCATGTTAGCTTGATCATGTGCTAGCAGAAACTTCAATTAGAAAAAAATGACAGGGTCAGTAGTAGCTGACTATTTCATGGAGCAATTTCAAATATATTGTGATTTCGTGCAGCATAACATAGAATTTATCTAGGATATATTTCAATGCACAATCAGAGGTTATTTGCTGATTTGTAGCATGAATATGTATTCATGCAACTATACACAATATTTCCACATGCTTTTTTTTCTTGCAGAAGATGGCATTCACTAGCGGAGATCAAGGGGCAGATGTACTGAGGGGAGTATGATTACTTATATCTTGCAGTGTACCTGTGATGGTCCTTTGAGGAGTGTGTTCAACACACACCTGTCACAGGATGAGATGAAAGAGAAGGGAACATTATAGAAGGGAAAATTCATGCAATGAAAGTGGTGTTGGCATCAAGTTATATCTAGGGACAAAGAATAATGATTCACTCTGCTCCAGTTTTGAAAACTAGAAAAGCCAGTCTCCTAGCATGAATAGAGCACATAGCCACCTGACCTGGCAGAAAGCAGAAATAAACAAAAAATATTCTTCACATCCATAATTTCGTATTAAACATAACACTGACAACATCAATCACCGATTAATGCACTAATGTAGAGATCAGTATGGATGGATCAGTGGTCTATTTGGCAATATGCAGGACTAGAGATAAGTAAATTGGGGCATTCAAGGCTTTTGGGAATTGATAAATCAGTGTAGGACAGAAACAAAAATATGCAGAGATTTTGGAATGCTTTACGCCAAGATTGACTGCATTAAGTTTAATTGGCTGCTTTAAGACTAAGCAGTGGGCTAGGGGATGTTTCAGCCAGGACAGCTGGTAGTTGGTCTCTATTTGGGAATCTCCAGCATTTATAAAACTGCCAGTTCCTATTCTCTTCAGTCTTTTCTGTGATTCTTTAAAAATTCTATTTCATATAGATTCTCCAGAGTAGTGATGGGCAGTCTGAGCATGCATACAGTCTCCAAATTCTCTTCTACGGCCCCAAAGTCTTTCACCTTTCCACACTGTCATAATTCAGCAACAGTGCCATTGTTTTTCTATGATTTTTAACTGTGCAATAAAATTAAAATAGTTGTTTAAGCCTTAGATTAGGTGAAGACAGCTTTTAAACTATATAAAAAACACTCCAAAATATATTAGGACTGCTTGAATTTTAAAATGAGTGATTCAACTTCACTTTGTAAACTGAATTTCCCAAACAAATCTCTGAATCAATTTGAGCTGTTAAATCACCTCAGAGATTCAAAGACATTTTGGAGATTCAATTAACTCTGTGGCTTTGCAGAGTCTGGAACACTGTGAAGCTTTGTTTCCATATATGGACAAAGCTGGAAGATGTATTTTGGTCTTTTTGATGTAGATATGGGTAGCTACCTATGAAAGCTGTTCTATTGTTAGTTTACACCTTTTTTAAAAATAAAGTTTAGACAGGCTGGCTTGGATGGAAAAAGAGAGCAAAACAGCTATTCCTTCATATGAACATCCGGGTTCTCTGAAACAGAGTACTTCATGAGTAGTGGTAGCAGTAATGTTTAGGTAATGTAAACTTATTGCTAAGTATAGACAAAGCAATAGAACAGAATACAATACAATATAAACCAATATTACTAAAAATGCTACAATAATCAATATAAAAATTTCCTAATACCAGGATAACCTTAATTTAAATATTAATTTAATAATAATGGAGACAATTCTTTTGACTTTATAAGGATCCTACAAAAATAAGTATTGCAAGGTTGTTTTTTTTAACTTTAAGAGATTGGACTCCAGATATAATTAAAGGGTGAATCCAGAGAGTAGGAGCTGGATAGGAAAAAGCCTTGAAACATGAGGGGGGGGGTAATTTTAATTCAAGGATAAACTAATTGTATGATTGAGCCAAGGACACAGAAACATGAATTGCAATTAAATTCTTCAAATAACAGGGTGTTCTTCTATGTAGGACAGATGGTCAGCATCAGCAGTTTGAATTGCCAAAGCTCCTGAAGATTCCTTTAATGGAGGGATTGGCATAAACCCCCAAAATATTGTAAGGGTGAATTAGGAATCATAAACTACACTATTCTGGATCTGGACCAAAAGATGGAGGTAAGCATCAGAAAAGCCAGCTAACAAGCTACTGCAATAGTCTAGGTGTAGTAGCGCCAAGGTATGAAGTAGTGGCTTAACTATTTCCAAAATAAGATACGAGGAAATTCTACTGATAATCCCAAGGTGGAAATTACAAGTTTGCATAGTTTTATCAGTGAAAGTCTTTAAAGAAAGTTTTATATTAACAGGAACTCCCAAACAATGTCTTATACAATATATCTGCAGCTGATAGTCCGGGGGTGGGGGGGGTATCTGTAAAAAAAAGGGGGACAATTATGTTGGAAAACAATAAACTTGATCTTCCTGAGGAACATCCACAGATAAATGGAAGGGTTGAAAGTGAAAACACACTTCAACTTTTTCTAGCAGTTCTTGGACATGCAGCCCATGCCAGTAGTCTCAAATTATAGTCCCAAAGACAAAATTTCACCATAATACTATTTCTAAGGGCAATCACTCACATGCAATATTCCCCCTATCTTCAGAACCTCTCCCCATGGACTGGATGAGAACACAAGTGGAGTTTCCTTCCTAGATCCTCAGAGTCCATAATAGTATGAAAGAAAAAAAACCTGAAAGATTGATATGATTATAGCTGCTCTTAGAAGTATTATTTGACACTTCAAGGATTAACAGAAAATAATGTTTACTAATTGCTTGATAAATCTTTGAAGTTTTGTTTTATATCCCTAAACAGTGCCCTTGACAGTACAGGTTATGAAAAATACATTGATTTTTTTTTCTTTCTAATAGTGAGCCACCAAATAGCACAACTCTTTTTTAAAAAATTTTGTAGGTAGAACTGGATTCCTTCTTTTTTAAAAAACAAAAACAAAATTCAACTATCATTTTCCTGTTCACCAATTTCTTCTTTGAGAGTCTCAAAGTCATTTCTGAGTTTCAACAGTTCTGAATATCTTTTACATTTCTATTTCTGTTTATCATTTTTATTCACTTGAATTGCTCTTTTGTGTAATCCTCTTATGCACAGGCGTCAAACTCGATCGCGTCACGTGATGTCACAACATTTTTTGCCTTTGCGGAGCCGGGGACCCCGGCCCGGGGTGGGTGTGACCTGCGCGTGATGCATCCGGCCCGCAGGCCGCCAGTTTTACAACCCTGCGACGTCTTATGTGTATGGCTTCCTTTGTCAACCCTCCTTCATTTGGTCTCATAAATCAGTTTTTTTTAATGAGCTGAACTGTGACCACATTATTCCAATCCAGGCACTTGCAGATGAGGCAAATATAAATATACAAATATACATTTCACAAACATACCAGAAACATTGCAGGACATAATTATAGAATCATGTCTGTTCACCTTCAGACAGGCTTTTACCTGAACCCTTATGTTGTGTTTCTGCTTTAATATAGGTTTTAAGATAGTAATATTATGGCTATTCAGTTAGACATTTATGATGTGATGTTATTGTTTTTAAACACTAAAATGGTTTTTCATATTAACATTTATCTGCTTTAACAATGTAATAGTTATTATTAAAAGTAAATATTATATCTCACAATTTAAAAAGTGTTGCTACATTATCCTCTGGATTTCTGTCAGAATTATTCCCATTTCACTGGGATTTAATGACTTTATCTATCTGCTTAAATGATTACCGGTAAATGATTTTTTTCTGACTCTTTTCTAAAACTCTAAATTTTGTTTATTAGATTGAGATTTACTACAGTATTTGAAGTCCTGTGCTAGAATCACAACAAATCAAATTATTTCAGACTCTTTTGAGTTTCAGTGTGGTACTCAGTAGGGCTATCCACATTCTCCCTTGATTTTTAATTTAATTCTGGAAACTTTAGTAATTATGGTCAGGCAATCTTCAGACATTATGGATATGATTTTGGTGGGATGTGAATTGTAATTAATTTTATATGCTGATGATCTTTTAGCAATTTTGGAAAAGTACTCTATTTCTCTGCCTAATTTTATGTAGTTAAGTTCCGTATTGTAGAAAGTATTTTGGCTATAAGATTAACCTGGAGAAATCTTCCTTCCTTCCTTTCTTTAAGCTCTAATGTATCAACATGTAAAGAGATGGGCTTTGTGATTTTACAGAGTATATTAAATACTTGCGACTTTATATTTCTAAAATATTTCTAAATATTTGGAAATAAATATATTGAAACTTTTAGAAAATATAAATTTGTATGTAATGGATTAAACCATTAGGTTGGTCAGGCAAACTTAATGTTATTAAAATGAACATTGTCCCTCATTTGATTTATTATATGCTCTTAGAGGAATCCCTTTGCTAATACAAATAAATATTTTCTTCAGATTGATAGGATTAGGAAATTTATTTAGGATAATAGTCCACCAAGGCTTGCCTTGGCTAAATTGAGACTACTACCGTGTTTCCCCGAAAATAAGACCCTGTCTTATATTTCTTTGAACCCTGAAATAAGCGCTTGACCTTATTGCTATGCACTCAAAAGCCCGATTGGGCTTATTATCAGGGGATGTCTTATTTTGGGGAAAACAGGGTATTTGGGGAAGGTAGATTAAATCAAATCAAATCAAACCTTTATTGTCAATGCATAACATGTGTACAATGAAATTGAATGAGCCTCCCTTGGTGCAGCCCCCCAAAAAACACAGAATACATCTCAATAACTCAATAAATAAAAGAAAAAGAAATCCCTAAACCCAAATAAGTAATAACTAGCACACATTCCCATATACATATATGTATATTACATTATATTACACCAGTATAAACATGTTGCACATTGTGCTGGCCCTGCAAGTCTATCATATTAAATCTGATTGTGGTGTTATGTTGCGTTCAGAAGTCTGACGGCCCACGGATAAAAGCTATTTTTCAGCCTATTTGTTTGGCTGGCTATGCTTCTATATCTCCTGCCTGATGGTAGGAGAGTAAAGAAGTGCTGACCAGGGTGTGAATCTTCCCTGAGGATTTTCCTCACTCTGGTAAGGCGATTTCATCCAGTGGGGTCAGGGGGCAGCCCATGATTTTTTGTGCTGTGCTCATCACCCTCTGTAATGCCTTTCTGTCCACGGCTGTCAAGCCAGCATACCATACCATAACACAATATGTGAGGACGCTTTCTATCATAGACTGGTAAAAGGAAGTAATCAGTCATCGTTCCACCTGATTTTTCCACAAGATCCTAAGGAAATGGAGTCTCTGTTGAGCTTTCCTGACCACCTGGGACATGTTATTTTTCCAGGTGAGATCTTGGCTAAGGTGGACTCCCAGGAATTTGAAAGAGGAGACCCTCTCCACACAGCCCCCCTTGATGTAGAGTGGGGCAGGTTCCTCTCTCTGCTTCCGGAAGTCTAGCACCATCTCCTTTGTCTTGCTGGTGTTTAGATGCAAGTTGTTTTCTGAGCACCATGTAGATAACTTCCAGACTTCTTCCCTATATGCTAATTCATCTCCTCCTGTAATAAGACCCAGTACGGGAGTATCATCTGCAAACTTTATTATCATATTAGATGGATCAGAAGATATGCAGTTGTGTGTGTACAACGAGTACAGGTAGGGACTGAGCACACAGCCCTGAGGAGAGCCAGTGCTGAGCTTCAAGGAGGAGGATGTCAAAGACCCAACCCTCACTATTTGTGGCTGGTCCATCAGAAAGTCTTTAATCCAATCACAGGTGAGAGAGGGGAAATTTAAGTCAGTCAACTTTTCAATGAGGATGCCCGGCAAAATTGTGTTGAAAGCTGAGCTGTAGTCTATGAAAAGCTTTCGGACGTAGTTCCCAGGTTTCTCTAGATGACTCACTACAGAATGTAGGCAGGGGTGGGATTCTACCGGTTCGGACAGGTTCAGGTGAACTGGATGCTCCGATGATCAGCTGGGAGTGAACCGGTTCGCTCCGACAATCAGGTGGGCCCACCCACCCCTGTGCTTTACTGACCTATATCTTCTCAGCTGATTCGCGTGGCAGAGCGTATTGCCGCCTCTCAGCTGTGTTTCTGCCCAGCAGTAACGTGGAAGGTACGTGTTCTGACCTAGGCTTCCTGATTAAATAACACGGCACAAACGGCGTCTCACAAACCTCTTTTAGTTGTAACGGCTGCTAATTATTTTCATTAGCAGTCATCATAAGTCCAAACAAAGTAAAGCAAGTCCGACTAAAGTCTTTCAAGGAAAGGCAGATAACACACACAAACCTTGCTCTTCTTTGGCAAACTGCCAAAGACCAATTTGCAGGAAAAACTTGGCAAGTTCAAACAGGAACAAAAACTGAATCCGAGTTGCAATGACGAGAACGAGAGATGAACTGAGTTGCTTCCTGCAATGAACCCTTTCTTGTTCTCCACTTATATAGCCTATGGGAGGGGCCAATGATCCCCAAGCCTTACTCCCGAGTAGTCCTTCTCCTCTGTAACTGTTCTTGCCTTCTGGCAGCTCTGCGCCTACACACATTGAGGCTCCTCCTGTTCCTCTGCCTCACTCATGTCAGTCTCTGGAGGTTCTGAAGGTGGGACAGACCTCCCTAATGGCCCTGGCTGGATCCCTGCCTCTGGCACCGTGTCTTCTCCAGACTCCAGGCCTGGCCCAGGTTCCTCCCCAGCCTCTTCGCTGTCTGACTCTGCTGCCAGCTCTGCAGGCTGCTGGCGGACCACAACAGTACATTTTAGCAAAACTGTGCATGTGCGTGCAGTGCATGTCAGGCGTGCGCGTGCGTGCAAAGCACACATGCTCGCGCGAAGCACGCAATCACCGAACTGGTTGTTAAACCGGCAGCATCCCACTGACTTCAACACCTGAGGTGTTGAAGAACCAGTCTCTTGAAGCACTTCATCACTACAGACGTCAGTGCAATGGGTCTGTAGTCATTCAAGCTGTTTATTGCTGTTTTCTTTGGGACTGGAATGATAGTGTCTGCTTTCAGACATGATGGAACACTGGCCGTTTGCAGGGAGATGTTAAAAATCCTTGTTAGGATCTCTGATAGTTGATCAGCACAGGTTTTTACCACTATCCCCAGCACCCCATCTGGACTTGCAGCTTTATTGGAATTCACGGCCTTCAATACAGCTCTCACTTGGTGTTCATGCAGGGCGAGTGGCTGGGAGTTGGAGGGCTGGCGGGCTGGGGCTAATTTAAATTAATGAATTTAAATTAATTATTTTAATATTAATGATAATATTTTAAGGATTTTTCTGACTTCAAATCAAGTGTGATTGTCCTAGTTCACAATAGTAGCAGTATTTTTTTTTAACTTAAACATGTTTTAATGATTGTTTTACAGGACAGATTCTTTGACTACTTCAAAGCCACCTGAGATACTTTCTTATCTGATGGAATTCATGACAGAATTTAAACCCACAATATAATTTTATCTTAAGTACCAGAATAAAGTGGAAATTATATATCAAGCATGGACTAAATATTTGAAATCTCCTTTGATGCCTCATACAGCTATCAGAATATTGCTGAATCATAATATTCTTAAAAATATTACCGTGTTTCTCCGAAAATAAGACCCTGTCTTATATTTTTTTGAACCCTGAAATAAGCACTTGGCCTTATTGCCATGCACTCAAAAACCCGGTTGGGCTTATTATCAGGGGATGTCTTATTTTGGGGGAAACAGGGTAAAATAATATAGACAGACTTGAATTTTTTTTAAATGAATTTAGACTCTAATGGAGTATCAAAGAATGCACTTGAAAGGATGGACATCAGATTTTCTCTGTTAGAATACAAATAATTGAGATATGACTGATCCATATATGAACATTTTGTACTTTTCTGGAATAGTCATTTAGGTACATTAAATAGATTTAGAGTGAAATGCTTCAATGTTAAGGATGTTAATGTGATGTTGAATTATATACCCAAACTCTTAGAATCTGCCTGGGTTTGAAGAATTATGGTAGTGCTGGGCATGAAAAATGACTAGAACAATTATATTGAGAAATGGAAGAAGTCATATTATGCTACATATTGATGATTGACTTTTGGAAATGCATAAAAGATAAATTTAGTATTCTTCAAAAGCTAGAGCAATATGTTCTTTTTTGGCATAGATATTACAATAATAGGGTGATAGATATTTTTTTCTTTTTTATAGTATTATATTATGGTTATAAACCATAATAAACCAGTGGCTATAAGTTTCATATATACATTAGATCTTTATTTCCAACCCTAATCTTTCAGCATTGTAATTTGCTAAATTTTGTTAGGGTCTTCAAGAATTTGGAAAGGGGTCTTTTTATTTTTCTTCTTTTCTTTTTGATTTTTTTTCTTGGACACTTTAATTTTGTTATTGTTGCATATTTTGATCCTCTGTTTCTGCTTTCTAACCTTCTAAAAATAAAGGTTAATGTTTGGGGGGGGGGGGAAGCTACCTTCCTGCATTAGCATGTTCCCTCTGACAAGGTCAAACTTTATCAAACAAACAATGTAAAGAAAGATTTTCCTAAGTATAGCCTTCAGCAGTGCAAGACTGTTCTGGCTCCCTATTCCAGATCAACTTGTAATCTCCTATCGATAACAAATGTGGCTATTAATCTGACCAACACAGGGGTGGGTTCCAATTTACCTCGCTGCCGGTTCGCTCCCTCCCGCGCCGCATGGGTGTGCCACATGGGTGTGCCATGTGGGCGCGCCGCATGGGCGCGCCGCATGGGTGTGTGCACAAAGCACGCGCGTGCGCATGCACAGTAACAAAAAATCCGGGGAAAAAAACAAAGCCCCCAAAAAAAGATGGCAACCGCATGCACAGTGCCAGAAGTCGGCTTCTGCGCATGCTCAGAAGGAAAAAAATTTTCAAAAAAAATTCAAAAAAAAATTCAAAAAAAAGATGGCGGCCCCCACGGACCGGCACCGACCGATCCGGTTCGGTGACATCATCATGATGTCACCAGTGGGCAGCTACTGGTTCAGGAGAACCGGTCCGAACCGGGAGGAACCCACCCCTGGACCAACATATTTAATGTTTAATGTATGTACAAATACTATAATTGTGCTGGAAGAGTGGAACAATACTGCTATTGTTCCCACATATACAAAGGGAAAGATAACAAGAACAAATGCAAAAACAATTGGGTGATTACTTTGCTAATTGTGCCTGGGACAGTGCAGTGTTTGGCAGAATTCTGAGCTAACAAGATGCTAAAGAGCAGGGGGGAGGGGTCTGCAGAGCCGAGGCTTGCTCTTTAGCAGGACATTCAGAAATGTTTGGATGCAAAAATTTATTGGTTTGTTTATTCTGAATGAATTATAGAAGAAAAACTAATAAAGATTGACAATTTAGTATCCATTCATTACTTTATTGAGATAGAAAAAAAGAGTATCATAAAGTAAAAAAGCCTGAATAATGGAATGTTTTACATGCATATGAAGTTGAAAGTAGGTTGCTAAATAAGGGCAGGATATAATGCTAATAAAACATGCAGGAGAATAAATGTCATGCTAGCAAATAGTTCAACATTGAACAATATGTAAGAGAAAGTAATGGACTGTACCCTTAATTGTTTAATATATGGATACACATATAATAAACACTGTAAAATTAGAGGTGTGTTGGTTGGGAATGTGAATATGTACTTATGTACTTCTGTATGCAGATGCTGCAATCTTGTCAGATGAAAACCCTGATGATTTGCACGAAATTTTAACTAAATTATAAGAATGCAACAAGAAGCATTGTTCTTGGATCTGAAGATTAATATATCAATGAAGGTAGTTGTCTCTGACACCTGGAACAAGTGTTATATATGAATGATGAATGCTTAAAGCAAGGAGACAAATATTGATAGTACGTATACTAAAGGGGGATTGAGGTAGAAATAAGATGACAATCTGGCTGCAGCATCTGTCACATTACTGATCACATGAGCTTATTTGGGTGATGTAATCAGCTTGGAGGGCAAAGCCTTCCTCACCTGCCCTCCACTCTTCAACACAGAAATGTGAAGGTACATAGGTACAGGTAAGAAAATAATGGGTGGTATATGATCTGCTGCAAGAAATGAACTTTTGTGAAAGAAAGTGAACAAGGTTGTCTATAACTGTAAGTTTCTGCCCATTTTGTTACAGTATATGAATGTGAGCAAAGTATGGTCTCTTTTGGAGGGATGTAGGAAATTTCTTACTCGCTCTTTAAAAAAAAATACAAAAAGATGTTCTTACTTTTCACTGGCCAGATATGCCACTTACCCATTTGAGGTAGCATACTTTTGCTGCTTCTTATCATGAGGGTTGTGGTGTGCTAGGAGAAATGGCATTGCTGTTTAGCAAACTTGCCCTCCCCTGGGAAGCATTCCCCATCCATAGTTTCAGATGGGCAGAGTATATTGGCAAGGGTTGGCCTTTTCTGGGTAGAATTGGCTGTGTCGAAGCCCTGGCTTGCTTGCAATAATTGTATTTAGTTAGCAGAGGCTGCAGAAGCAGGTGGCAGTGAGATAGAATACCATAGAGACAAGACAGGCTGCAGAGAAAATGGCATTTGTAGCCTTGCCATCACTTGATTCCTAAAAGCAGTAAACATTTGGGTCAATGCCCGTGTTAGTTTGACTTGTATTTATTCATTCTAGAGAGGTTTAAACTTGTTCCAATTGTGCGGAATTTAAAAGTAAGCGTTGATCTCAGTGCATGCACCTAAATGGTCAGCTTTGAGCACATACTCAAGAGTGCTAAGAGATGAGTTAAATTCCTAGTTAATTGGAAAGGATCAGCAACAAACTGTTGTGTTCCTTTTTTTGTTTCACAAGAACAAAACTAAGACATGCTAAAGAAGTTGAGTTGAGAATGAGAACCAAGTCCAAAGCCATGTTAGCTTTGCCACCCCAAAAAGCTTCAATGGTTGAAGATTCAATAAGATGATCAAATTTAGGAATATCCAAAACCAAATCCAGGAACATTGCATTCCTCCTCTGGATTACAATAAAACTTCTCTTGGACCATCACACGTTCTCTTGAACATTTTGAAATCCTAGAATTTTGGACATCTCTAATAAGATTCATTGGCTGGCTACTGATACCTGTGTCACACCTTCCTACTGGTCACCCTTCCCTCAATATTTTTCAGATATGGAAGTGGATATAATTGGAAAAGTACAATTTTCCTTTTTTAAAATCTTGCCCCTCCCTCTCTTTTTGAATAGGTTGTGGTACTGAGGCTATCAGAATTTAATCTTTTCTCATCATTGCAAAGAACTCTTCTATGAAGATACCAAGTCTCTTTTCTGTTTTCTAGAAAGCAGAGCCTAGGAATGGGCTGGAAAGTAAACTGAATAGCATTGCATAGTTGCAGACAATCAGTAAAGAGCTGCTTTGTTTGTTTTATATCCTACCTTGCCTTCTAAAATGTGACTCAAGACAATTAGCCATTCTTTAATTTGCTTATGGTTAACCAAGAATACCTTGGCCTAATCTGAATTATTCTGCTATTTTTCTGTCCTTGGCTGATACAAACAACAACTTTATTATGGGCTTAGACCAGAACAGAAATAATAATACAAACAAATACATATACAGTATAACGGTATTATGGAAGTTAGTAAGTGGTAATTCCCATATCCTAGATCAGTGTTTTTTCAAGGGTGGTCCTAGGATCCCTGGTGGTCCACCAAGACACTCTCAGGGATCCTCAACATAGGAATTATTTGCCACTCTATGTTGAAAAATAATACAACATGAAACAATTCTGAGAAGCAATAGCTGCAGCATATGCATCTCTTTTAAATTTTAATACTGTAAATATTTATAATTATAATCCATACAAACCAAAGTTGTTTTGTGGTCATCCAGATTTTTAAAAGTGAGAAGGGGGCCTGAGAGAAAAAAAGTTTAAGAAACACTGTCCTAGATGATATAATCAGCCATCAGATCCCATGGAGGATACATTGGTATGCCAGAGTCTTCAAAAAGCAAAGCTTCATAACTAAAGTACTTTCTGTTCTCTCTCAGCAAATTTTGCTATGGTGACTTAGAAAATTGATCAATAAAGAATGAATTAGCTTTATTCATGACTGGTATCAAATGATGTTTTAAGTTTTGAATAGTTTTTTTTAAAGAATTTGAGATTTAAATCATTAAAAAGAGGCTGTCGTGATCTCAGAGTTATCTACCAGAATAAAAAACCTAGCATAACCAATTTTCAAGGTCTAGACTATTTATTCTGTCAAAAGACTCGTTCTCTGACATTAACAGGTCTTTTTTTTTTTTCATTAAAAGGCATCTAAACCGATGTCTTCATAAATGCATATAATTTACAGCTCTAGGTCCCTACTAGTGGGCCTTTGAAAAAATGAGCCAACATTTGAAGAACAAGCATGTATTTCCAAGAGTGTTCATGCATTTAAAATTTAAGCAAGAAAAAGCTGAATTACTTATTTTTATTTTATTTATTTATTTTATTTGTCAAACATGTACAAGATAGCAGGTATAGGTATAATCATAAACATAATCAAAGTGAATACAGATAGATGAAGACAATAGGACAGTAGGACAGGGACGGTAGGCATGCTGGTGCGCTTATGCACGCCCCTTACAGACCTCTTAGGAATGGGGTGAGGTCGACAGTAGACAGTCTAAGGTTAAAGTTTTTTGGGTTTGGGGAAGAAACCACAGAGTCAGGTAGTGAATTCCAGGCATTGATCACTCTGTTGCTGAAGTAGTATTTTCTGCAGTCGAGTTTGGAGCGGTTTACATTACATACACTACATATACACATTACATACAATACCTTTAAAACAGACAGTCTAGTTTTTTGGGTTTGGGGAAGAAACCACAGAGTCAGGTAGTGAATTCCAGGCATTGATCACTCTGTTGCTGAAGTCATATTTTCTGCAGTCGAGTTTGGAGCGGTTTACATTAAGTTTGTAAGTTTGTAT
>QLTV01003124.1:1735246-1750726 GCA_003457575.1 Thermophis baileyi
GATTAGTAATAGCATTGTATAGGGTTGAATGTATGGGTTCAGTTGTACATTCATTTAGTGTCCAGTTAATATGAGGTAGGTTGAGATCACCAAGAAAAATAAGAGGGTGTGGGTAGGAGGCTGCCCACGTTAGTAGTGAGGTTAACTTGTTCGCATGTGTGATGTCGTAATCTGGGGCTCTATAACATAGAAGAAAGCGAAGTGTGGTATTTAAGGACAGTTCGCAGACTATGGTTTCTGGTAGAGCGAGATCATGTTTAACTTGAATATTTTTTAGGTTTAGTGATTTTTTATAGAAGATGGCAACTCCACCTCCTCTGCGGGTTTCGCGATCGGACCGGTAAACATGATAGTCTCTTACTTTGATAATGGAGTCAGGGAGGGATGCGTTCAGCCATGTTTCGCAGACAAATATAATGTCGAATTTAGCAGTTTTAAGTAAGAGGAGGAGTTCGGGTATTTTGTTTACTTGACAAGAAGAATAGTTGATCAATAGCATGAAAGTAAAATAAAAGTAAAGTAAAAATCCTAATTAAATACTGTGTATCCATTTCTCCACTGCAAGCATTGTTTTCCACAAATTCTACTACTATTCATTATAACAAAGCGGTAGAGCTTCTTTGGTCCATTGGTTCAAAAGCTGTGATCAGTAGCAGGGTCTCTGTTTTGAAATTGGAGGATGCCAGGTTAATTCCTGTGCCTCCAGATATATTTGCAGACGAAGATGACCTTAGTCTGAAATCTCTACTGTCAATCACTGGAGAGAGGGACACACAAACCCTGCTCCCCAAAATTCCCTTTGTGGATTCCAACATTCCAAGATTGAACCATAGAATTCTGACAGCAAAAAGGCCCCTTTCTGTTGGTGGTTTGGTACCCAAGGACCACCACACTAGATATTGTAACAATCCTACTTGCTACCAGTCAACATATTTGCAAAAAAAAAAAAATATGGCCAAAGGAATAATTTGAAACACATTTTTTTTTAAAAAAATATCCCTATATCAATGATTGAATTAGGAATAGAAAAATTAGTTAGAATGACTTACCAGGAACACACATTTCAAATCTGGCATGTTCTTTTATGGTAGCCAATGTTTCTCTTAACATCTTAACATTTACGCTAAGAAACAGAATATTATAGCTCAGCAACAACACTCAAAATGATACTGGTAGTTACTATTCTAAATTCTACATTGTAAAACCTATAACGAGAAACACTCTCTCTCATTAAGAAGATAAAAAATGAATCAAAAACTCAGCAACAAGTCAGCTTAGGCCAATAAAGAAGTCTTTGTCATTTTAAATGCATCCTGAAAAATAAATATCAACAAAACAAAGAACAAGACCGACCATAAACCACCTCAAGATTCAAGTAAAGAAGCCCTGCAGAGAAATCTTTGCTTTTTTCAGTTGCATCCAGAAAACATAGTAGCTTTCTTATTTACTCAATAGCATTAATAATATTTTCCCCTCCAAGTATTGTTAGAACATAGAACATAGAATAACAGGGTTGGAAGGGATTTTGGTTGGATCTTCTAATCCAACCACCTACTCGAACAGTAAACCCTATACCATTCTGGACAAATGGTTGCCCAATCTCTTCTTGAAAAATTCTAGCCATGGAACACCTACAACTTCTGGAGGCAAACCATTTCACTGATTAATTTTTCCCAATGTCAGGAAATTTCTCCTTAGTTCTAGGTTGTGGCTCTCTGATAATCTTTCACCCCTTATTTTTAATCCTGTCCTCAGGTACTTTGGAGAATAGGTTAACCTCTTCTTCAGCCTTTCATGTATTGGAAGACTGCTATTACATTATCCTAAATTCTTCTCCTCAGCAGATTACACATACCTAGTTTCCGCAACCATTCATCAGCAGTTTAGCCTTCAGATACCTTATTACCTTTGTTGTCCTACTCTGCACTCTTTCTAGAGGAGACATGTCAAACACAAGGCCTGTGATGTGGTTAGATCTGGCCCATGGAGCTGCCCTGGAAACAGCGAAGGATTGGCCCACGGCGCCTCAGCCCAGCCCAGGCTGGCTGGGTGCTGATCTACAACCTGATGGCAGCCATCTGGGCCAGAATGTGGTCAGCCTTAGATCCATGAGGCCACCCTGGAGCCAGCAAGGGGCCACCCCCGTCCCACAGGAGGCGACGAGCGCCCAGAGCCTGGTGTCCCTGAGGACCATTTTACCCCACAGCTGACTGCACTCTGAGCGCTTCCCTTTCACCCAGGACACCAGTGCTCGCCACCTCCTGGGTGCACGTCCAGGGGGCAGGGCTAAAGCGGCAGGGGCAGCCCCTTGCTGGCTCCAGGGTGGCTGTGTGGGTCAGATCTAAGGCTGACCATGTGGCCGCACCAACTTGTAGTTCAGCGCAGCACCTGCACCAGCGCCTACATGCCATGCTCGCTGGTGTGGCCTCACAGCCCACAAGGCTTCCCATTCACCAGGACCACCCTCGTCCCTGGGTGGGAACGGAATGGTACTTTTAGGCCAATTGGGTGGCAGGCAGAAGTGGTGCAATGGGCGATAGGCGATTGCAGGGGCTGTGGGGGGGATGCAGCAGGCGAACAGCGGTGGCATGCAGCTTCTGGCATTGTGGGGGCACATGGGAGAGCGCAGCTTCTGGTGTTGGGGGGGCACGGAAGCAGAACTCCCCTTTTGGCATCAGGCGTAGAGTCAGTCCAGGCATAGAGGCAACAGAGGGGAGGGTGGACAAAAAAGGAAGCCACTGCTTCACAGGGTTGTTTTTTTTTAAGCTGTCAAAGGCTCTGGGCAGATCTGGAAAAGGCAGGTAGCAGTGGGCAGAGACTTCCCATTTTGACCCCTCCCGTTGCTGTTGCCTCTGCACCTGGACTCCAGCCTGATGGGCCTCTGTGTGGCTCTCAGCTCACCTCTCCCAGACCCGCGCACGTGTTTGTGAATGTGTGTGTGAGTGTGCATGCACGTGTGCAGGGATCTCACCCCTTGCAGCCCCGCACTGTGACATTGGGGAGGAAAAGAACAGGAGAGATAAGAGAAGCTGGGATGGGAGCTTCTTGCAGCCTTCCACATGGCTGTGGGCGGGAACTGGGGGGACAGGGCACAATGTGATCAGTGACAGGTTGGTGGGGGATGTGCAGTCCAAGTCCCTTGAGCACACACCATCGAAGTAGTAATAAGTGAGAAAAAGAAACAAGCACTCCAAAAAAAAAAAGGAGGGAAGGAAGGAGATGGGAATGAGAAGCAGGGAAGGAAAGGGAGGATGGATGGATGGATGGATGGATGGATGGATGGATGGATGGATGGATGGATGGAAGGATGGAAGGAAGGAAGATGGGAATGAGAAGGAGGGGAGGGAGGGAGGGAGGGAGGGAGGAAGGAAGGAAGGAAGGAAGGAAGGAAGGAAGGAAGGAAGGAAGGAAGGAAGGAAGGAAGGAAGGAAGGAAGGAAGGAAGGAAGGAGGGAAAGAGATTATGAGAGGGAGGGAGGATCTGAGGGAAGTCCTGCCTTAGCACTTGGCCACCAGCAGCCCTGCTGCCCTTTCACCATCCCCTTGTCCCCTCTTCTCCTGGTGGTCTCCCATCCTATAGCTGAGGATTCTTTGGTTACAAAGCTGGGTCTCCTCGCAAGGAAAGGGAGTGGGCCTCCCTCTGACCCACACACTTTGCCCTCCCACACACACCATGAGCAACCTGGCCAAGGAGAGCGAGGATAGCAGCAGCAGCCTTGAGGAGAGGTGCACCCGGGTGCCCCCTCGGGGAAGCGGGGCTGGGCTGGGCTGGGCTGGGCTGTGGGGCCCCAGTGCCCAGGGAGTTTGCACCGCTGTCTGGAGGTCCTCTGCATGGCCTGAGAGGGATGGCAAGGCTCCTCTGGTGGACAAGGGTTTGGCACTTGCCCTGGTCTTGCCTTCCTCTGCTGGAGACAATGGGTCCCCCACAGCCCCACCTGGGCCACCACAGGTGCCCCCAGACACAAGCGATGTCTGGCCACACCCACCCTGGCCACACCAATCCAATCAGCTGTGACCACCTAGCCATGCCCCCCAGCCACGCCCCCCCCCGAGGTCAACCACAACCCTGATGCAGCCCTCAATGAAATCAAATTTGACACCCCTGTTCTAGAATCTCAGCATGTTTTTTATATCATGGTGACCAGAACTGGACACAGTACTCCAAATGTGGTCTTACCAGTGCAGTATAAAATTGTACTAACACTTCATGTGATCTTGATACTATCTCTCTGTTGAGGCAGGCTAGGACTGCATTGACTTTTTGGGCAGCTGAGCACACTGCTGGCTCATAGTGAACTGGTGGTCCACTAGAACATTTAGATCCCTCTCACTTGTCAGTATATTGAGCCAGGCACTATCATTTTATACCAGTGCATTTGTTTTTTCTTGCCTAAGTGTAAGACCTTACTTTTCTCATACTGAATTGCATTTTGTTAGATAGAGCCCAGTGTTTAAGTCTGTCAAGAACCTTCTGAATCTTGAGTCTATCTTTTAAACTGCTGGCTATTTGCCTCACATGGTGCCATCTGCAAATTTGATGAATTCTCCTTCTATCCCCTCATCTAAATTATTTATGAAAATGTTGAAGAATACTGGGCCTAGGACAGAACTTTGCGGTACTCCATTGCATGCTTCCCTCCATTTAAATATAGTTCCATTGAGGACTATACATTGAGTGTGGTTGGTCAGCCAGTTGTGAATTCATCTGGTGGTGATGCTGCCTATCCCACACTTTTATATCTTATCAAGAAGTAGGCTGTGGTCTACATTGTCAAATGCCTTATTGAAAAAAACTATGTCCACAGTACTTCCCTGATCCACTAATTAGTCACTTTGTCAAAGAAGACAATAAGGTTTGTCTTGCATGATCTGTTTTTAACAAACCCATGTTAACATCTAGTAATAGCTTTGCTCATTTCTGGCTAGGTTGTAAAAGGTTTTTTTTGGGGGGGGGAAGCAAATCCTACAAGATAATGGCCAATCACAGCTTTTGAACAGCTGGATTATTCAATGGTGTCATCAAAACAGTCAGGATTTGTTCCAACCTCAGAACACTTGTTTCAAGCTCAAAACGTTTTGCAGAGTTTTCTGAGATTTAGGTGGGAAGGACGATTATAACAGATGCATGGCTAAGATGGGGAGTCCTCAATCAAAAAGAGCTCCATTGGTTTTCAAAATCACTTTGGAGGAGTAAAATACTTAAATAATTTCATAAATAATTTTTCCCATTGGTGGAGAGAAAAATGCAAGGAAAAAATGGGGGGAAAGGTTGCTCCTCCACCATTCTTTTCAGTTTCCCATTTGAACAAAATATTGTAATGTGCTCACCATGGAGCATTGTATTAGCCTTCCCCAACTGGTTGTGCTATAAATAGGTTGGATTACAACTCTAAAGACTTCCTAGCCAGCATCCTCAAGAATGGTTTTCTACAGCATAGATAAATACCTAATTCTGTGTGACCTTGACCAGCTTTCTCCAAGCTGATACACCTTTCTAGATGCATATGACTTTAGGTTCTATGATCCCTACTGACAGGCCATGCTTATGGGAGATTGTGAGAATTGACATCGAATACATTTGGTGACACAAGTTGTTCTAAACAATCTATCTCTGTTAAACACACATACACATATCTCAACCACCAGTATGATATCCTGCTTTTTATTTATTTAGAAAATTTATATTGCCACCTACTCGCACATGGCGACTCAAGACGGCTTTAAGTGGATATCCTGCTTAAATTGCATTTTTTCTCTTGTATCATTCCAACTGTACAAGAATCATCTTCATTTGTATCATTTCAGCCCTAACACGTGGAAGGGGAAACCTTCTTTAAGGATTTTTGGATGAACAGGAGCTTCTGAATTTAGCAATGAGAGGGTTAAGTTTCTTCCTGGTCTTGCTGCATTAACTGGAAAGGAATGAAGTGTCAGGCATGTTCTCGCCCCAGCAGGCTGTTGGAAAACGAGTCTTCTCTCACCACACACGCACACCTCCCACTGCTGCAGCCAAATTATTTTCAATCCTCCAGAGAGCTAGAATGGCAGACAAATCTACAGTGTGAATCTGATTCATGGCACTCAGATCTATGTTACACCTTCAGCGTTTTGAGGAGGTCTGTGGTCTGTAGCCCGACCCACTGGCACTTTGCCTGCCATTCTGTCTTCCAAGGCAGAGAGAGCTTAACCTTACATTTCAGACAAGCAGCCACCCTCAACATGCTAATTAGTGCACAGCATCTGAGTAAATAGGTATAACTGGTGGTAATTTCCGGGCTGAAGAGGTAATTATTTGTCTTCAAAACCACCCCTGAAAGGTGAAATGGGGAACTAAATTCAAAGAGATTTCCTTGTTGTCACTAAGCAGGACTGAAAAGTGGTTTGAAATCCCCCTTTTTTATTTATAGTGCATGGTATCCATGGAAACCTTCTGAGGAGGTCATGGTAGCTAGGCGTCCGTCTCACCCTGCATGGGGAATGATGGTTACACAGTGGCAGCCAGCCATGGAAGACAGGGGATGTTCAGTTCCTTTCAAATACTTCCCCATAACCATGAATCTTTAATTTGTCCATAAATCTCCTTTGAGATCTTAAAATTAAGGAAATTCTTTTCTCAGGTTTCAAAGCGTAAAGCACTGTAATCTTGGGGAGTTTAAGTCTAGGGCTGTGTCTGCAGTTTGTACACTTTTCAATGGAGTTTTCATCACTGTTTGTCAGCAGTTACCTGTCTTTCTCTTCATTCAGAATGACTTAAATGATCATCTGCAAGCCATCAGAGTCCCTTATGTTTCTTCAAATGCTTCACTGAAATAATTCAGACTAGTTCAGTACAGCTCAACTTGACCTTAGACTTTTATTTCCCCCACCGACTAATGGCAATGACTTTACAGAACTGTATTCATAGAATTGTATCTCTTGCATTAGAAACGTGAGAGAAATTATTAATATTTGATATATATGGTTTGATTTTATTTATTTAAAAATACAATATAAATTGCATATGATAACATAAAAAAACAAAGTGGTTCCAGGAAACACAATTCAGCAGCCGTGTGGGCTCAGTTGTCCTCCTGACCCCCATGACTGGGAAAACAGCCAGTTCTTTAAGACTTTTTGAAAGGTGAGAAGGGTCAAGGCCAACCTAACCTCAGGCAATATGGTGTTCCAGAGGGCAAGCACAGCTATGGAAAAGGCACACTTCCTTGGTTCTCTCAGATGACAGTCCCTGATTAATGGGACCTGGATCATGCCCCTCCTGCCTGACCTAATGGGATGGGTAGAGTGTGTAGAACAAGTACAAGTTTATTAAGGAATCTTAATTATCCAATTTGTAAGTGTGCAGTAAAGAGAAAACAACACAAACTGATACAAAAAGGTTAGGTTATATGTCATGAGCTAATTCACAGTGCAATAATAATACTGTACCTTCACCAACCCCATCTATAGTCCATCAATACTATTTCATTGTAGAACACTTCTGGGGCAGCTTTAATATAACACCTTGAACTAAGTGAAGCTGGAATATAATCTCATTCACTCATAGTTGTCATGTATGCACTTCTTATTCAGCTTTGATTACAAATCACAGTTCATCATCCATGTAATTTCTTTTCTTGACAAAGAGGAAACTCAAAGACAATCCAAATGAAGATACATTACTTGAGTGAAACAAGGAAAACTGAAGAAATGTGAAAGGTGGCATTTGTTGCTTTCTGTATTCATTCCAAAAGAACTGGGTAATTATACTGTTAGTAGCTGGCTCTGAGAAGTTATATTTTAGATGGAGTTTGCACTCTCTCTGCATCATCATGATCTGTATAGTTTGGGAAGCCATTAAGTGGGTTTCATTTCTGAATGACCAAGTAACACATGGCTATACTATTATCAAGGATTTCTTGGTCTTGATAGTTCATCATTTGCTGTCTTTTGTTAGTCTTGACTACTACAATGGATTTCATTGGAGTCCATCTTTTAAAACTATTTAGGAATGAAAACCTACACCAGTATATTACTGGGGAAAGCCTTCATCCATGAAGAAATGTGTAGAATTCCCATTGTATCTTGCTCAAGTACAGTTGATTGAAGATAAAACTAGTATTATTATGCTTTGCTTTGCAAAACGTGACTGTTTTTCAAAACATTCAGAAAATCCATCCAAAGGTAAGCAACAGAAAAATATTTCAAGTGAAAGAATGGGAAAGAAGTCCACAGTGTTGTTGAAAAAAGGCAAAAGCAAAAAAGTCAAGAGTTCGTTCAGGCAACAAGAGCTTGTTCTATTGCAGTCTTCCTCATGTCGATGCCATCTTATAAGTCCTGTAAATCTGTATGATTCCGGTGAGTTTAGGACAGAGTCTGCATGGCAAATGGGGGAATAAATAAGGTCAAAATCTCCATAAGCACAAAAACGTGGGAGCTCATCTTCCCACCTCTTTTAAAATGCCAACATTTATATGGGTATGGCATATATGTAAAGGCATATTTACAAAAATAATTGTCCCTATTTAAATAGTTGAACTCAAAGAGCAATAGCAGTAAGATCAACAAGTTCCAGACTTCTTTCTGGTGCTAGAAAAATAGCAATAATGAGATTTAAACAGGGATGAGTGGTTTCTTCTTTGCTGTTTTGCAGGTTTAGTCCACATTATCTTTAACTCCTCCTGAACTCCAGTTGAATTGGGAAAATTTTTAAAATTACTGCGAAGCCTTTCCTCCAGAGCTGGTGGTTCATCAAAAGCTATCTCATGGTGCAAAGGTGCTGCTGACAAGTAGCAACCAAGGAAGGATTTCTTTTTGTGTGTTATGTTTAGAAAGCTTTCTCTTGCATGCTGCTTCAGCTGCCTGGAGTTTCACTGGCAATGAAAGTGTGGGTTAGAATCAGACTTTTTCCATGTCTTTCGGTCCTATACTCTCTCACTTGCCTCTAGAGAAGAGATCTGCATCTGAATGCTGCATAGGAGGAATTGGCCTGTTTTCCAAGGATTAGAATGAAATAGCCTGATCCCAGATAACATTCTTGATTTTTAGATATTTCTGTTTATCTTTTATTGTAAATTTCTACCATTCTCTTTTGGCAAATGGTTGTATACAGTACCTACGTATAGAATGTCCTACTACTAAAAGTATTAAGAAATCCACTCAATGCCATGGATTATATTTGCTACCAATGGAGGAAGTATTTTTCCATAAAGATGAAGTAGATTAAAGAGCTTGCTTAGAATTCTTTTTTTAAATGCCAGCTCTTAACAGAAGAAATTAAACAGAACTCAAAAGAAAACTATAATCCAAGGAAAGGTTCAGATACTACTACTCAAAGGCTATCTAAGCAAGTAAGATCATTGCTCATTTGTGGCAAAAAGATATATATATATATATGAAGCAACAGAAGCTATGTGGAGGTTGATGGCCACTGGCAACAAGTTAGGCTGGAACAAGTACAAGAGAAATGCAAGCTGATTTGCAATAAAGGTGCAGAGCTGTGTTGAGTATCTCACATATTGGGGGTTTCAAAAAGCTGGAGAACAAGATTTGGTAAAAGGTGGGGAGGGGAGAACACGAATGGAGCAACAGGATGGAATTTTGTTTTTGCAACCAAACACTTCTTGGGGAATTCACGAAATTACAGGAGAGGGGTTTCAGGAAACAAAGAAACGACTTCCACTTCTAAGCATTTTACCAGCCAGGGAGTGGAAATGCAGTTTTGCAAGAATGGCAATTCTCCAGATTGGACTTTGCAGTTCAGGCCCAGTGAAAGCCAGGAAATTCTCAGAGCAGCCACAGTCTTGATGCCTCACTTTGTTGTGCTTCCAGAATGAGACTTCAAAGAGAGCAGCAGACACAGAAAGCCCACATCCACCACCTTAATGTTTTTCCTCCAAGAGTTTTTGGCAGAAGAAATTGTGGCAGCCAGCTGCTTGAGGCAGCAACATGGCAAGGCCGCAAAGTAAGACCTGAGCTTGATTCTCTCTCATCTCCATCTTCCTCATTCTGCAAATGGCAGGGGCAGTCCCACTACAGGATCGTGAATAGAAAAACTGAATGATCTATCTGAAGCCTGTTATGCTGCTTTCTGTATTGCTGCCTCAGAGATACTGTCACTAATTATGAGAAAGATCATTGGGAGAGTCCACAATTGCTAAACTTACTGGATAGCACACTGGAGGTTTTCAAGAAGAGATTGGACAACCATTTGTCCAAAATGGAATAAGGTGTCCTGCTCGAGCAGGGATTGAACTAGAAGACATACAAGGTCCCTTCCAACCCTGTTGTTTTATGATTCTATGAATCTCCAAGTCCATAACAAAATTCCTCACCCTGGAAAGGTCCAGAATGAATCTGGTTCTTGGGAATGAAAAAGCCTCTCAGCTGCTGCTTACTTTTACCAGAAATGAGAAAGTGAGTCATGGGAGCATGGGAGGAAGAAGATAAGCGACATTACATTCCTTACTTGCATAGTGATATCACAAAATGTATATGTCATCAGCATAGCTATTGCCAGACATCTATGGAGAGAGTCTACAAAGCTCTGGAGAACTTTTTGAAACTTTATTTATTTATTTATTTGTTTGTCAAACATGTACAAGATAGCAGGTATAGGTATAAACATAAACATAATCAAAGTGAATACAGATAGATGAGGACAATAGGACAGTAGGACAGGGACGGTAGGCACGCTGGTGCGCTTATGCACGCCCCTTACAGACCTCTTAGGAATGGGGTGAGGTCGACAGTAGACAGTCTAAGGTTAAAGTTTTTTGGGTTTGGGGAAGAAACCACAGAGTCAGGTAGTGAATTCCAGGCATTGATCACTCTGTTGCTGAAGTCGTATTTTCTGCAGTCGAGTTTGGAGCGGTTTACATTAAGTTTGTATCTATTGTGTGCTCGCGTATTGTTGTGGTTGAAGCTGAAGTAGTCATTGACAGGTAGGACATTGTGGCAGATAATTTTATGAACTACATTTAGATCGGTTCTAAGGCGACGTAGTTCTAAGTTGTATAAGCACAACATTTCAAGTCTGGTGGAATAAGGTATTAATAAGGTATTAATAAGGTATTAATTAATAAGGTATTAAACTAGGGGGAAGTTCATTCATATGTAAAGAAAAAAGGGACATCTCCGCTAGAAGAAATGCCATAAGGGGAACTGTGTTTTCTGTGCTTGGAGAACTGAAAGTATAATCCAAAATCCATATCCAGATGGTACATTTATTAAGATTAACCAAAAACACAAAGATAACTACTCCCTAATTTATGTCCTGCCATGAACAACACAAAATTCTCTTTTTTAGGAATTTTCCTAGTACACCAACCAGCTTTTGATTATTTTATTTCAGCTCCCTGCCAGGCATGCCACTTCTGAATATCACATATGTTATTTTGATTTGTCTTAATATGACATCCATCTATGGATTAAATTGGTGGAGGGGCATGGATAAACATGCCTTTTTAATGAAAAGTACCAATTGATCTTTTTCTTCAGTTCAAAAACCAATGCACTGTTCATAGGTCAGGATAGCACTGAACTGTATAACAATAATGTTGTATGTAAGCCACTAAGTTTCTATTTCATCTGCCTGGGTATTAGATTTAGATTGAACTGTAAACCCTTTCCCTAGCAATTGGGAATTTTTACTCCATCATTTCAAACCCTTTAATTCCTTTATTTTTAGGCTCATCAGTTTGAAAACAAAAGCAAATGCAATTGCTTCTCCTTGCTAAAAAAAACTTTTAAAACCTGGTTTTGCACATAAAATATGCAATAATCCTAGAACTAGGGCAGAAGGACAGGTTTTTCTGAAAGGAACTGGCATCTTTACTAAAGGAGTACTCTCCCATGCAGGAAATACAAAATATGGCCCTTTCCCCTAAATGTATTCCAGCATCAGCTCTATTCAAGCATCTCTTGTTGGTGTGTTCTGTGCTTTTTTCTGAGACTTTCTTCAGCTTCCACAGTATTTTCTAACTAAATGGGTCAATGGGAAGATGGGGGATGGGGAATGACAAAACATCCCAAGTACACTTTCCTTATGTCCTCAATTCTTAGATTGTTGGGCAAGCACCAGAAATAATCCCTTCTAAATTGAGATTCAACTTGACTGAAATCATTGTAGACAATTTCATTTTACAAGCAGACTCAAAAAGAATCAGCTGCTATGTCTTGATAAAATCAAGAAGCAGGAAGTTCTGAGTTGTAAGTTCCTAGTCCTTTTTAAAGTTTATTTCCACTATAGCAAATTAGTGATTTGAAATTAACCAACAGCCCAATTTGAATCATAAAATGGATATGGAATAACAAGATTGGAAGGTACTTTGAAGTCCAGCTCCTTGCTTGAGCAGGAGACCTTATACCATCCTAGACAAATGGTTGTCCAATCTCTTCTTTAAAACCTTCAGTGATGGAGCACCCACAACTTCTGGACCCAAGCCATTCCACAAGACAAACCCAGTTCTCACAACCATTCATCATATGTTTTGGCCTCCAGTCCCCTAATCATCTTTGTTCCTCTTCTCTATACTCTTTCCATAGTCTTGAAGTCTTTTTTATATCGTGGTGATCAAAATTGGATGCAGTATTCCAGGTGTGGTCTTACTAGTGCAGTATAAAGCATTACTAATTCTGATCTTGATCTTGATCCAATCTTTCTGTTGCCGCAGCCTAGGACCGCATTGGCTTTTTTGGCAGCTGCAGCACACCTCTGGCTCATACTTAAGTGGTTGTGCACTGGGACTCAATAGTTACTGCAACTGAGCCAGATACCACCCATTCTGTACCTGTGCATTTGGTTTTTCTTGACTAAGTACAAAACCTTGCAAGTAGTCCGCAACTTACTATCACAATTGAGCCCAAAATTTCTGTTGCTAAGTGAGAATTTGTTAAATGAGTTTTGCCCCATATCATAACCTTTCTTGCCAGAATTGTTAAGTGAATCACTGCAGGTGTTAAGTTAGTCATACAGTTGTTAAGTGAATTTGGCTTCCCCTTTGACTTTGCTTGTCAGAAGGTCACAAAAGATGATCGCATGACCCAGGGACATTGCAACCATCATAAATATGAGTCAGTTGCCAATCATCTGAATTTTGATCCCATGACCATGGGGATGCTGCAATGGTCATAAATGTGAAAAATGGTGATAAGTCACTTTTTTCAGTGCCGTTGTAACTTTGAACAGTCACTAAATGAACTGTTGTAAGTCTAGGACTAACTGTACTTTTCTCAGCAGTCACCACCAATTACATTTTGTTAGCCAGGGCCCAGTGTTCAACCATTCATTGTACGGTTTAGTTTCCAGACTCTTTATCATCTTTGTTGCTCTTCTCTGTACTCTTTCTAGGGTCTCGGCATCTTTTTTGTATCATGGTGACCAGAACTAGATGCAGTATTTTATTTATACAGACACAGACACTGCTGAAAAGGATACAAATTAACAAAAAAAACAACACCCCACCACTTTTTCCCTTATGAATTCTATTGTAAACTATTATACCTATTACACGTTTTTCTCTTCTTGGCAACCATATATATAGTTGACCCCAGAAAAAATGCAAATGCAAGTAATCCCAGGAATGAATCTCACAAGCAGGGTAGCTTTTAAGATCAAAGCTGCTTCAGTTCCTTCCTACCTTGTTAAAGCAGATAAAATTAATCTGCTGCGAAGTCAAGTTGTACATCTGTTTGGGAATGTGGATGAGAAATCCTTTGGTTTCTAAGTGAACACAGAAAATATCTAAAGAAGGGTTAATCATTGGCTTGTGAGTTTGCTCCCTGCAGCCAGGGCTGCTGCCTCAGACTCCAACTTCTCTTGACAGGCACAGAACTCTTGGGCTGGAAGAATTGCCTGACCAGGTGACCCTAGAACATCTCTGGAATCACAGGCAAAACAAAGGAGCTCCCTGCCATTGCTTAGGCCATTTCTTTTCTTATACTCAGCAACCTTTCTCCTTTAAAAGAATCGCCTTTCATCAACAGAGATGCAGACAGACTGAGTTCAATGACATAATCAGCATCATTGTTTCAGAGTGTCAATCATATACCATTGTGTGCCTGTTTAGTAGGTCTGGAGTAGAGTTACACAGCCAAGTAAATTCTGTTTTGTGTTTCATGGAACTGCTTGTGCCCTGTCTCTGCTGCAAGGGGCCTGGTGAATCATGAAGAATTACTTAGCGACCAGGAACTGGAACTGAATACTGAATGCCAGATACAGGGCAAAAGCTTTCTATTATTTTACAAAGATTTCATCATGCATGCACTAGATTGTGATCAGAATTTTTCTGTTGCATTTTCTGTTACCCTGGTTTCTTGATTTGGTTCTTTGAACAAAAATCTTGTTTGGGGATTTTATTGTCTCTCGGGAAGGGATGAATGCATATAGAGAAGGGAGATGAGACTCTGGCATCTTCTTCTCTCACCTTTTGACCAAGAAGGAATGCAATCATTTATTTATTTAAAAATAGACCCCCACTTACGATATTGCCTTAGTTATTGACAATGCCAAGAATTGTCAGTTTCCTCACAGCATGATAAAGTAGATTCCATCCCAAACCCCTAGTCTTATCTTACCCTCAAAGCCAAATTAAAAACATAAACAGGAAAAGCCTCTATGTAATCGCCTATATTTTATATGCTGTGGCACTGTCATATTCTTTGTATCAGTTCCTTGCCTATGACTCCAAACCCTAATTATTCCTGGATTATGCAAGGCAGCATCTAATGCCATTCCCCCAGATATGTGCATATGTGTGCTATTTCTCCACACTGGTAAGACAGGTGTCCATATATTTTCTTCAACTATACAGTATGCTTTTCCTACTCCTATAGAAACATTTTTTCTCCTAATATCATACTAGATGGCTGAATGACTTAACAAAAACATTTTATTGAGTGGTCCCATACAGTAGATATGCAGATGTATCAGAGGTGGGTTCCTACCAGTTCTATCCGGTTCTTTAGAACTGTTAGTAAATCAGCGATGATGTCACAGAGCCGGTTCTGTCGGTGTCTCTGTGGGCACCATTTTGGATTTTGCTCACGGTCACTCATGCCCTTATCACCTCACGGCTTGACTATTGCAATGTGCTCCACATGGGGCTACCCTTGAAGAGTGTCCGGAGACTACAACTGGTCCAAAATGCAGCTGCGCGAGCAGTCGTGGGTGTGCCAAGGTACACCCACACAAGTGCCATCCTTCACGAGCTGCACTGGTTGTCGATTGTGCTCCGGTCACAATTCAAGGTGTTGGTTGTTACCTTTAAAGCCCTACATGGCTCAGGACCAGTTTATCTGCGTGACCGCCTTATGCCACATTCCTCCCATCGACCAGTGAGGTCGCACAGGGTTGGCCTTCTTCAGGTCCCGTCGGCCAGACAGTGCCGGCTGGCGGGACCGCGGGGGAGGGCCTTCTCTGTAGCCGCTCCGACTCTGTGGAACCAACTTCCCCCCGAGATCCGTACTACCCCCACCTTACTGGCCTTCCGTAAAGCCCTTAAGA
>QLTV01003124.1:1753949-1769854 GCA_003457575.1 Thermophis baileyi
CTATTATATATATATACAATCACGTTTATACTTTGTCTATACTTTGCTTGTAATCATATATGCTTGACAAATAAATAAATTAAATTAAAATTAAATTAAATTTTGCTTCTGCGCATGCGCATGCGCAGAAGCTAATTTTTGCTTCTGCGCATGCGCAGAAGCTATTTTTTTATTGCTGCGGGGGTGCACGCCCCTGGCACGACCCTGAGCGAACCGGCTATTATATATATATACAATCACGTTTATACTTTGTCTATACTTTGCTTGTAATCATATATGCTTGACAAATAAATAAATTAAATTAAAATTAAATTAAATTTTGCTTCTGCGCATGCGCATGCGCAGAAGCTAATTTTTGCTTCTGCGCATGCGCAGAAGCTATTTTTTTATTGCTGCGGGGGTGCACGCCCCTGGCACGACCCTGAGCGAACCGGCAGCAAAAGGATCCAGAACCTACCCCTGAGATGTATACACCCACGGCTACCCCCCAAGATTGGCAGCAGGCATTTCTATCTTAGTGCCCTCCTTATGTTGGATTGAAGCTCACATATTTTATTTGTTTGTTTGTTTGTTGGTTAATTTATTTGCTACCTACAGTATCTTGCCACTCTAGGTGGCTTACAATAATAAAAAGGAAGAAAATGAAAAGAGTGCAAATGCAACAGAAGTAAAATAATAGAACAATACGATAAACAATGACAAAGGAACACAACAAGAATAATACATCAATATGATAACCAAAAAGATTGACAGGTGGAGAATAGGGAGCAAGGCGGGGATAGGTGGTCTGCCTTCAATCCAGCAGTCACCTCCAGTGTTGAACTCCTCCCCCATTTGGTTCCCAGAGCATCAGGCTTTTGTGGAATGGTAGGAGGGTGGGGGCAGATCTTACTTTAGAGGGTAAGATGTTCCAATGGTTGGGCAATGCAGCAATGAAGGCTCTTCTTCTGGATCCCAATAGTCGGAACTTTTTGACAGACAAGATCCAAAGTAGACTCTCTCTCTGCTAGCATGCCCTACCAAGATGAGCCAGTTCATCAGGTAGCCTGGACCTATGCCATTATGGGTTTTAAAAGTCATATTTTCATACCTGCATGTGTACTGTAGTCCCTGGAAAGACCCAGATGGAGAAAGATATAGCTACAGAATACTAAAAGAATTTGAGGGTGTGAGTTTGAAAAAGTGAATAATCTTACAAGTCTATAATCAGAAAGCTGGGTCAGAGAATTAGAGCCAGGCAGAAACACATACAAAAAAGAATGGAAAACTCTTGCTACTAATACATATCTCATCAAGGAGTTTAGGAAATGTCTTCTAAGAATCTGGAACTCAAATAAAAGAAACAATGAACACTAATGGCTTTTCCTACTTGCACATAACCATGATATGGATATGCCCAGGAACCTCTTTGGGGGGGGGGCATTCACAATACTGTTTCCATCTTGTTCCCAGCCCTTACCTGCCCAGAAAACATTTGAACAATTTAAGGTAATGTGTTAGAAGATGAAGAAAAAGATAGTGACCAAATTTGAATATATTTATCCTTAATTGTAAGGATTTTTCCCCATTGCTTTTGTCTTGCATTAATTTTTCAGTCAAAGCTTCTTTCCTTACGTTTAAATATAACTGATCAAATGAAATATGTATTTTAGTTTTTCAGCACTTTACAATAATAAACCAAGTAGAAATTTCATTAGATTCTGAAAAAAACTACCTATGGACAGTAAGTCAATAATAGGATTTATGATGAAAGGCAACATTCAAAAAATGTTGACCCAAAGTAACAACTATTTGAGCATTGCTATTAAAGATTATACCATGTATAATTTGCTTACAATTCTATCGACACTGAAAATTACAGTTTATGTAATGTAATTTTAATAGTATTGGGTAACACTATATTTGAAATATCATAGATTCATAGGGTTGGAAGGGACCTTGGAGGTGCTAGTCCCACTCCCTGTCCCAGGCAGGAATCCTTACATAATGGCTGTCCATTTTTTTCTTGAAAAACTCCAGTGATGGAGCACCCACAACTCAAGGAGGCAAACTGTTCCTCTGCTTAATAATTCCCATTGTCAGGAAATTCCTCCTTATTTCCAGGTTAGATCTCCCTCTGATGAGCTCCCACTCGTTACTTCTTCTCCTACCCTCAAGTGCTATGGAGAATAAATTAACACATTCCTTGTGGCACTCCTTCAAGTATTGGAAGACTGTTATCATGTCTCTCCTCAGGATTCTCTTTGTTAAGCTAAATATACCTAGTCCCAAAGGTGCTTTTTTTTAGAGGCAACTGGGACAACCATGACCTGGATGACTGAGAATCTCCATAGACATTTAGCGATGCACTAAGCCAGCAGTTCTCAACCTGTGGGTCGCGACCCCTTTGGGGGTCGAACAACCATTTCACAGGGGTCGCCGCGCGTTAGCCTGCCATCTTGGTGCCACCATCACTGCAGGGGTGAAATGCTCCTGGTTCGGCCGTGCCTGCGGGTCGCCGGATAGCCGGTAGCGACACAAGCGGGAGAATTCGCCCACCCGCCCGGACGCCGCCATTTGGGTTCTTTTACCCTCTGCGCAGGGGGGTCGCGGCGGGGTGGGGGGGTCACGGGGGGGTCACGCCATTAGAAAGGTTGAGAACCACTGCACTATGCATATCTAGTTCTTTTAGCTGTTCTTCATAGGATTTAGCCTCCAGACCCCTTATTATTTTTGTTGCTCTTGTCTGCACTCTTTTTAGGATCTCAGATTCTATTTTGTATTGTGGTGACCAGAAGTGGATGCAGTATTCCAAAATTGGCCCCACCAGTTCAGTATAGTACAATACAATCACTTCCCTTGATATTAATGCTATCACTTTATTGATGCAGCCCAGGACTCTGCTGATTTAGGCAGCTGCAACACACTGGCTGGCTCATACTTAGGCGGTCCATTAGGACACCTAAATAAGCACTAATTTGAGCCAGGTACTGCTTATCCTGTTCTTGTGCATCTGACTTTTCCTGCCTAGGTTAGGAACTTACTTTTCTCACCACTGAACTGCATCTTGTTGGATAGTGCCCAGTGCTCAAGTCTGTCAAGAACCTTCTGAATCTTGAGTCTATCTTCTGAAGTGTTAACAATTCCTCCCAGCCTTGTGTCAATTCTTTTGAAATTTTGAATTACTATCAATTCTTGATAACTTCCTACAATGGACTTAATAGCAACTGTACACCATAAAAATTTTCAATGACAAATGTTTAAATCTCCACTCATTTTTTTCAAGGTTTTTGCTAAATAAGTTGGTTTCACAGCTCCAGCTGCTTTCATCAATTAACAAAACCAGTTTGGTACCATTACAGTCCAAGCTTTGCCTCTTTTGGACATGGACATAAGGATATGCCATAAAAAGGCTAAGTCTTGCTTTGCAACTGCATTACTTTAGTGAGACTGACTGTTCTGCAGATGTTACTGACTTATTATAAATGTTTTATATCATAGTGAAGATGTTTCCTTGATTTTATCTGAAAGATTTATTGATTTATTTCTTTATTATTAATTCAATGTTTGGCCACACTCTCACAAAGCAATTCTGACATACAGCATTTTTCAAATTCAACCTTCACTGAATTATGAAATGAAAGCCAGGAAAAGCATCCCAATTCACACTGCAAGCATTCTCAGTCTGATATCTTAGAAGTAGCTTCATAGTAGGTTCTCCATTTCAAATACAGTAGATTTTTTTTTAAAAGGGGAGGAGATAAGAGTTGCTTAGATAGCCATCCTGCTAGATACACACTAGTCTTTTAAGAGGAGAGAAATTGCTCCTATACAAGGCTCAAATAATTGTGAAACCTACTTCATGAGTACAAGGGAATCAGGCATGTCATTCTAGATTGCCAAACAGCATATTATGAAAGGATGAGTTGGGCAATATTCAGTGGGGAAAAAGTATACAGCTCTTGAACAAAACTACAGTGGCTCAAAGTTGCAAGCCATCAGTCTGTTGCAATTTGAAAGCTAGTTTGTTCTTTTCATGCCCTTGTGATTGAAAATGCAGTAAATGATCCCAGTTTAAGCAAAAATAAGCTCGCTCTCATATACAGGCTAGATCTTCTTTCTGCCTTCTTCTCTCAAAGCCTGACAACTTTTCCAGACAAAAGTTCAAAAACTGATTAGCAGTAATACGGGAGGTGCTACTGGGGAAGCAACAGTATTTCCAATCAGCCTATTGATCTTCACCACAGTTCATTAGTGCATCCCAGCTAGAGAAAATGCTCCAAAATGTTTGTGTGTGCTGTGGCAGGGGTGGGTGGGGAGGAATCATTTCATGCTGCAAGGCAGTACTAACCTAAGGCCAGAAGGCAGAATAAAGATGGAGATTAGAGGCGCACTGAGGAAGCAGCTCCTACTAAGAAATGGGTAAAGTGTCCAGGAATTCTACAGGGAAAAACTGAGATAAGGAGAAAAATTCATATCAAGCAAGAAATGGTTGCTCCTTCCTGTAAGGCAGCTTTCTCCGGCTTAGTAACCCTCCAGAGGCCTTGGTCTACAACCTTCATTATTCCCAGCCTCCCAATTAAAGGATTGAAAACAAATACCATGCCTTTTCCCCAGCTGCTCCACATACACATGAATAGGCTGGAAAGGTGGACAAATGGCAACTTCTTGCATGGGTAACTTGGCCACTTCTTAGATGTGGGGCATAAACAACAGATGAATAGGCCCTCTATAAAGATCCTGTTTCTGGAGGTAATAATACTGAATGGACCACTATTAACTCTTCATCATTTTACCTTTGTACTCAAAAGAAATAGCTAGTGGCAGGCCATTTAGCACCAGATTCAGGACAATATTAAGAGTTTCCAAAGGATTTGGGTTGAAGTCAAGTTGCCTGATAATTCTGACATTTGTTTTTTTAGCCTTCTGCTACAGTTTCATGGCTCGATCACTGCTTGAGTCATCTGGGAAGTTTCTAATATACTGTATATGATGGCCAAACCGTGAATTGGCCCAGTCAAATCCAGGGTTTGTTTTTCCCTGGTGTGAAGTAGCCAATTATTACACAAGGTGGGAAATTGCAATCTGTTTATTCTGTACAACCAAGAGGTGTTCTACATCACAAATCGAGAACTCCCAACATACAAATTAGCATAATTATTATAGATTTGTGGAAAATTAGGCACATGATTATTAGCAAGCAATAGGCAGCAATGCAACAAAGTATTCACACCCCTGATAGAGGATGGTCCTCCCAGAAGGGGGGTTCATTACTAAAACAATACAGCCCTTTGGTCCCTAATTGATAAGCCTGATAATTATGTACACAAAACCTTCTAGCTAATCTATCTGGAACAAGAAGGGGGAGTTACTGAATTCTAACATCTGTTTACAATAATAGGAAGTGGGGCCAGTTTTGTTTTCACTGCTGCCCTCCTTCAGGATGTTCCTTCATAAGACTATCACCTAGCTTTACAGGAATTTTAGGACCAGGATGTGAGCCCCAAGAATGTGAGGCCCCAAAGACAGAAACATGATTCCCCCCTCCCCCCACCAGCAAAATGGGGTTTCTCTGGCTAAAATAGCTATATCAGTCCTGCATATAGGTAGTTGGGAATTTGATTAGCCTTAATATGTGCCATAATTTGGCTTGCTTTCATGAGTTATGTAACATAAAGCAAGGAGAAATAACATATGCAGAGGGAGAGCTCTTTTTGCAATTTGAGATTCCTGTTTAAATGAACTTCATAAGTCAAATAAAAATGTTGCTACAACAGCCTATACTTTCACTTTAATGAATGCTAATTACTAATTACTATAAAGAAAGAAAGGAAAATCTCACAAGATCAAAGGCTGACTGCCTCAGTTACTGGGAACCACAATCAAATCAAATTTATTTAACTGTGGCCAATGGACCAGCAAGATACTGACCAAATTGACCAAATGATCAAACAAGGATGAAATACCGCAAAGACAATATAACAGTCATATAAAACCTAAAAAATTTAGACTTAAAGCCAGATTTGGCAGGGGGGACTAAATAAAATACAATGAAACAATATGAAACATAAGATAAAATATAGGATAAAATAGAAATACAATAACATAAAAGATACTTCATAATGTGTAAACAAACAAAAATACCTAAGAATACTTATTTTTTCAAATATGAATTGTTTAAATGCAAAAGAAGCTGCACCTACATAGTAGTGTACTGTCATGCGAAGAATGCAATTAATTCTTGATACTTTTCTTTAAATGCACATTTTTTTTCTTACTTGAATCAAAGGATGATGTTGTCTCAGCTGGACTTTTCTCCATCTTTACCTAGAATTCTTGTGTCCATTACTTTGACTTGGACCCAACCAAACTCAGACCCGACCAAACTCAGAGGAGAAACAGTTGCTCTTTTTGTGTGTGGGGGGGGGGGGTTTAATGAACTCAAGAGCCTGAATTTTTCCCTTGGCAAGGGGAGGGGGAGGCCCCACTGCCTTTTAGCCATTTTGCAGTCCTAGCTGTAGCCTGGCATTTTGAAAGGCTCTCTAGCTGACAGTCACGAGACACAGATGCACTCAGATGAAAAGAGTACAGTGCCTCTGAAGACCTCATCCCATGCAGTATATTAGCTATTTAAGTTTATCAGCATTTCCCAAAGATAGTTCTTTAAAGCCATTTCATACTGCCCCAGTATGTTTCTTGTTTTGATTAGTTGATGTTGCATCCATTCACCTTTGAAGTTAAAACAACACACATTTTCCAAAGCTCAAATTTTGTACTTCCCGTTCTATTTTCCACCCATTCTACTTTCCACATTATTCTTTTCATATCTTTGAGTGCCAGAGAGATCACCATCTCAAAGGTCTATGATCAGCCCACTTCTATGCAATCAAGCCTTTCCTGATGCTGCAGCAAAGTCTGTATAGTGCAGGTTCCTGTGTAGATAAGATACAGGAATTTCTGAAAGGCTGACCAATGGGTCCAGTGAAGCCAAAGAGGCAATGATGCATCTGAGCTTTGCAGAACTCTTTAATCCAAAGTCTGATTAGGGGGGGGGAGAGAGAAATGGTGACTGATGTCATTTGCATCATTGGTAGGAGCCTATCCTGCTTTCTTTACTAATAAAAATATTGAAGCATGACCTAATATTTGCTTGTTTGCTTTAATACTTCTCAGCCATTCATTGGAATGGACACATTTCCTGCCCAGTATTAGCAACTGCAAAACCCCTGACCATTTAAACCTCCCTTTTATGTAAGCCACATGAAAAATATATGTAAAATGGGGGGGGGGGTGGACTTCAATTATGTAGTTGCTGTGGACATGTTGATCAGTTTTTACCCCTCCACAAATGCCTGTGGCTGGAATTATACAGATAGGGTCAGAACTGACCTGTAAGGGATGGGTTTTCAGTACATACAGAGAGACCACATTTTGCTCCATATCCTAGTGTTCCCATATTTATTTATTTTTATACTGTTCTTTATTATTTTTATAAATAACTCAATATGACAAACATATTTAATACTCCTTCCTCCTCCTCCTCCTCCTCCTCCTCCTCCTCCTATTTTCCCCACAAGAAGAACCTTTTGAAGTGAGTTGGGCTGAGAAATAGAATGACTGGGCCAAAGTCACCCAGCCGGCTTTCATGACCAAGGTGGGACTAAAACTCAAAGGCTTGATGGTTTCTAGCCTACTGCCTTAATCACTAGACCAAACTGGTTCCTTCTGCCCCTCTTTACTTCTCCCTTATAAAAAAAGGAATAACTACCATACCTTATACAGAGAGAAAAATAAAGCTCCACTATGACTAGTCACGGAGGGGAAAATAAAAGTAATTGAGATGATTGAATTTCCCTCACTCAGTGTGGGAAATACTTCAATCTTTTTCTCAATGCAGTCTCCTAAAAATCACAATCATGTCTGAATTTTACAAGTTGAAGACTAGTTTGTATACATAAAGTTAGTAGAACAAACAATGTTTTAGTTCATCTTCATTTAGAATGAGAACTTTTGCTATTAGAAAATAATAATAATGTAAATATAAGCTGTTGTTATGTGGTGTGAAGCACAGTTAAAAGAGTCTGGAAGCAATAGGAATAGCACGCACTAAAGGCTAATTGCACCAAGATTGCCACATTTATCAACAGGCCAAAGTAATGAAATTCCATAGGGGTGCATTGAAATGAGAACTCCAACATCACAGGCTGCAATGCGAGCCCCAATACAGACCAGACAAGCTCCAAAGGACTTCTCTAAACCACTGGTAAGCTTCTAGCATCTTTTGTATGGTTTGACTATTTGGAGATGTTCCCTAGAATTTGGTTTGCTAGTGGCCTTGGGATTTGTTCCCAATATTTCATGGTGCAAGCAAATGACTTTGATTTGTAATAGTTCCTAAAAGAATGACTTTTCACTTATGACAAATGCTGTAATTTAGAGGTGATCCCTGAAATGCTTCAAGAATTAGTTATGGCCATTTCAAAATGAACCATGTGTTTCAATGGCTATTTTTGTTTCTTTTTTTAAATCTTTCTAGAGCTGTTCAGACATCAGATTTGAAAGGGAAAAGATGATTCAGAACACATGCAAGGACAGATCACATCTGCCAGCAGCTTATTAAAGAAGTTGCATCTTTTCCTGGTCTCCATGCAATAGCCATGCAACTTCAGGAAAAGGAGATTTAAGGAATTTTAAGGAGGTCCTGACTGGGGCATATATTCTTTCCAAATTTCTGCACATCCCTATTATTTTACCCTCTTCACTTAATTCTGATCAATGAAAGGGGGAAAAACCATAGCTTCTGCTACCTGCAATTTTAAATAAACCAATATTTTAATATACCAATTTAGTAATTTATTAGGGCTACCATATCCAGGTTGCAAAAATCCAGACATCTCCTAAGATATGCTGCATATTTTTGTTGCCATAAAATGAATGATTTTTTGCAGTGAAGAATGATTGCTCTATAGTTTCTTCCTCTTGAAGAAGTCTGTGATTATGGGAGTTAATAATAATGAACTCTGGACGCTAGTACTGAGCACCTCTGAAAACTACAGTTCCCAAGAGGTTTTTTTTGGGGGGGGGGAAGTAGGGATAATTGATGTGGTTAGTCCTTATGGAGTATGGCATGAGGGATCCTGCCAAGCATAAATCTACTTGTCAGAGGAAAGCCTGCTGCATATTCCTCTTCCACATGAAGTGAAGTTAGGATAGGCATTCTCAGTAGTGGCCCCACATTGTGGAGTGCTCTCCTGGGGTTGTGATTGGCTTCTACCTTTTTCTCATTCAGGAAGACCTTAAAGCCATTCTTACTTTAGTAGACTTTTCAACCCTAGAATAGTTGGGGATGTCCATGTATTGTTGTTGTAGTTGTTGTTCTGCTGCTGCTATTATTGTTGATGTATTGTATTGATTATTGCATTGCTTTAATTATTTAAAGTATTCAGGTTTTGGTTTACTCATGGATGTTGTACATAGTTGTCATATTGGAATGGTCTACAAATGTGAACAGAAGAATTTCTCATTCCTAGTGTGGATATGCTTGTAAATGTGGGCTAAACAGGTATTACAAGCCTATTTATTCATGAGCATATTCAACATTTCTATCCAATTATGGGAAATTTAAAAAAAATGGATTTAAGAAGAGCTGGTTATATAATGAAATCCCACTGTGAAACACTAGATTAGTTTATCCAATCTGGATATATTTAGGAGAATTCCAGGGCTAGCAGCAGATTGGTGTAATTCAGTAAAAGCAGCCAGAAGAGCTAGTCCAGACATGAAGAATCTGACAGACACCATACCTGGGAAAGAAGTAGAGAGTTTTGATAATTGGCTAATATATTGGTGAAAATAGATGCTGTTGATAGAGATGTCAAAAAGGCCCAAAATATCTGCAGTCGACCAATATTATGCAACTCTTCTTATATGATATGAAGTCACTGAAACAATCAAAATGCATATTGCTGTGCATATTCTTTATTAGGGTTCAGTGTAAAGCCTATTAAACTACTAGCCTGAACTTATTCCCGCTTTAGCTTCCTATCCTCTCCAGTAATGGCTTTTCCATCTCTGATTCCAAAGATACTTTTATCTGGTGATAGAGTAACTGACATGCATTGCAACCTTCATGCAAGGCAATGAACAGTGGTTTTCTACACCGCTCACCTGAGAAGCTGCTTTGGAACTATTCTTAAGTGGAAAGTAGACTAGCTTATAAGTGTCTTGTCATTCACCATGGCAACAGGAAGCTATGGTTAAATTAACAGTAGACAAACCACTGTGATTCTCAATGGAAACTTGACTTTGGACAGCCTCAGTTCACCTCTCTCTGTTAGGGATATTTTGCCAAGCTGCAGTATCTGTATCATTAATTCTTCCATATTTCCCTTCCCAGGTGCCTTTAATAAGGGCAACATATCTACAGAAAGACACTCTTTCCCAAGGCCTGGGAGAGGAGTCAAGTTTTTAATAATTTTCTGAGTCATTAGGATGGGAGCTATATGAAACTAGAGAGGGAGGAATGTCATTGCAGAGGGTAAGCACTGCATTAAAAGGCATGCTTCCTGGGTCCCACAAGTTGACAATGTTTAATTGACAGGACCCAGAGTATACCCCTCCGCCTGATCTCAACAGACAAACAGAAGTACAGTAACTGGAGACAAGTGATCCCTCAATAGCAAGGCCCCATGTACTTGCTTATTTAACAAGCCTAATATTGCTAAATTAGTTTTTTCTGCATTTTTAAAGGAAGATGCAGTGGGATTTGCAAACATGTTTGCTTAGGATTTGGGACTGGTTGAGACTCCCTTTGATAATGATGTAATGGACCATCGAATTAGGAAGGATTGGGAGAAAGTAATTTTCTCACCATTGAAAATAATTGTCTTTCTCATCATGCAAATTATAATGAATAATACCTACCAAATAGTCTTCATAAGAGTGTGATAAACTTTCTTTGATTAGAAGTTCTGCATAGGACTTTGGCAAGACAACTGATTTCTCTTGTAATTTTCTTTTACTTCTGATTCCATAAGTATCCACATACTGGATGACCTTTCTACACCATTTTCTTATCCATGAAATTTGTAATGTTATAGGAGAGGGATGGGAAAACAATTCTGGCCATAAGAGCTCCTAGGAGCTTTGAGAAGCTGTGTGACATCATTGTCCAAAAGACCTTTCCCCCATGAGAGTTCTACCCTCAGAGAAAACCAAAACAACCCAAGAAATCCATCCTTAATATCTGTCCCAACGGTGCTTTTTTCAAGAGACAAGTGGATTTTCTTTGTTTTTCCTTGAAGACGTTTCACCTCTCATCCAAGAAACTTCTTCAGTTCTGACTGAATATCAGAACTGGATATTCAATATCCAGGATATGCCTGATATTGAAATCCACTAGAATTTCAATATCAGACATACATTTCAATATCACTATCAGGCGTATCCTCCCCCCCCCCATCACATTAGAGCAGTGATGTGTCCTAATAATTTTGGGATAAACACCTTTTATTACAGAGAAAAGCAGTTAGAACGTAATCTTCTATGAGGAACTGCTAGTCCTCATTTTTTAAAAGGAGATGACCTTGTTTGGGGACAAGGGAAATGGGGGTGGGGGAGGAGAAACAAGAAGGCGGAAGAGGAGGAGACGCCCGATATTGGAATTCACCTAAAACATCGTCCTAATAAGATCAAAGAAAACACAGACAAGGAGAATAATTGTATGACTGGTCAGGATTAGTGGTTTATACTTCTATTACAAGAAAACATCTTTCTTTTAAAGAGGCTAATGGATTTGTTGCAAACATGTTTCTAGACATTTTCATATGCATAATGTCATTTCATCCAATTCTGCCTGTGCGCGGTGGGGGGTGGGTTGAGATTTTTTTTTTTCCCTCTCCCTCTTTCTTTCACTTTCTCTCTCTGAGAGAATGACTTTCTTTAAATGTTTTCATTTTATTTTCACGTACTACAATTACAGAGCATGCGCTCGGTCAGAGAAGCTTTCGGGGCACAGTTGACAGTTCCTTTTCCGAGAGGGGTCCTTCACATTTATCACGCCTCGTCCTTGGGGGCTTTGTTATGCTAATTTTTTTGACATATTCTTCAGAACGCAGGAAGCCTGATCCTGAAACTGAAAACAAATTCCTGATTTCTGGATGTACTTGGAAGGACTCTATTATTAGCCAATCTCTCCCTTTCAAAAGCACCACAAATCTCTGCCTGCCCGCACAAATCTGCAGCATTCAGCCAAGGGGCTCCCTGAAACAGTGTGGAATGTCTGGAAGGAAGCAGCTTCGCCATCCCAGCCTCCTACGTGCACACAAAGCGCAGCGGGTCGTATTATTCTGCTTCTTGCCAGGGGAAACAACGTCCCCCCCCCGTCCCAACCTTTCCAGTTTCCAGTTCAGGAAGCCGAGCCGAAAAGGGACTGTGTCCAATGGGAAGGCAGAGTGGGGATGCGCGGTTATTGGCCGGGGACAAGTATCCTTCAGCAAATTGCCCGGGAGGAGGGTGCCGGTGGGTGGACCATTGGCTGGGGAGGAGGGCTGGCAGAGTGCCAGCTGATGATAAATGCCCTCGATAGGTCGGCTGCGGTGGGGGGGCCTGTGATGGAGTGGGAGCAGCCATGTGCCCATGGTTAATTGTCCCATTCCGAAGTCCAGTTTCTTTTTGAAAAAGCACCTTTGGGACAACAATGACCTGGATGACCGAGAATCTCCATAGACTTATTATTAATATCTGTTTTTGCATGCAAACAAAGGACAGCCTGCTGATATGTAGGCAGTGAAGCAACGGTCAAGCAATGAAGAAGAGGACAGAATAACAGAGTTGGAAGGGACCTTGGAGGTCTTCTAGTCCAACTCCCTGCTCAAGCAGGAGACCCTATACCATTTCAGACAAATGGCTGTCCAGTCTCTTTTTAAAAGCCTCCAATGATGAAGCACCCACAACTTCTGAAAGCAAGCCGTTCCATTGGTTTATTGTTCTCCCTGTCAGGAAATTTCTCCTTAGTTTTAAGTTGCTTCTCTCCTTGATTAGTTTCCACCCATTGCTTCTTGTCTTGCCTTCTGGTGCTTTGGAAAATAAGTTGACCCCTCTTCTTTGTGGCAGCCTCTCAAATATTGGAACACTGCTATCGTGTTGCCCCTAGTCCTTCTTTTCACTAGACTAGATTACCCAATTCCTGCAATCATACTTCATATGTTTTAGCCTCCAGTCCCCTAACCATCTTCCTTGCTTTTCTCTGCACTCTTTCCAGAGTCTCAACACCTTTTTTATATTGTGATGACCAAAACTGGATGCATATTCCAAGTGTGGTCTTACCAAGGCCTTATTACATGCTACTAACATTTCATGTGATCTTGATTCTATCCCTCAGTTAATGCAGCCTAGGATTGCATTGGCTTTTTTGGTGGCTGAAGCACACTGCTGGCTTATATTTGACCACTAGGACTCCAAGATCCCGCTCGCAGTTACTACTATTGAGCCAAGTTTCACCTAATTTGTACCTGTACATTTTTTTTGCCTAAGTGTAAAACCTTATTTTTGTCTACACTGAATTTCATTTTGTTAGATAGGGCCAAGTGTTCAAGTCTGTTGATATCCATCTGGATCTTGAGCTTATTTTCTGGGGTGTTGGATATTCCTGCCAGCTTGGTGTCATCTGCAAATTTGATGAGTTCCCCTTCTATTCCCTCATCTAAATTATTTATGACAATATTGAAGAGTACTGGGTCTAAGATAGAATCCGCAGGTACCCCACTGCTTACTTCCCTCCATGTAGATGTAGTTCCATTAAGGAATATATGTTGAGTACGGTTTGTCAGTTACAAACCCACCTGGTGGTGATGTTGTCTATCCCACATTTTTCTAGCTTACCAAGATGTAGGTTGTGATCTATTTTGTCAAATACCTTACTGAAAGCCAAGTATATTATGTCCACAGTATTTCAGCGGTCCACTAATTTAGTCACTTTGTCAAAGAATGAAATAAGTTTTGTTTGACATGATCTGTTTTTGGCAACCCCATATTTGGCTTCTGGTTATAATTTTGCTTGCTTTGGTGTTTGCAGATCTTTTGCTTGATTGTCTTTTCCAGGATCTTCCTATTATTGTCAGGCTGATTGGTCTATATAGTTTCCTGGATCTGTTCCCATCCCCATCCCCATTTTTTGAAGATGGGAACCACATCAGTTTTTTTCCAGTCCTCCGGTAGTTCCCCAGTGGTCCAGGATCATCACCATCCAGGACCATCAAGACTCTTCTGTCATGCCACATTTCTTTGATTCTACCAGCTTATTGAAAAAGAAGATGCACTGTCCTCTGCAAAGAATTATGAAGATATCTGGCCATAGAGAAACAAACCTAGTCTTCCTTTCTAAAATCAGTTTGCTATTGCTTATGGGAGAGGATTTTGAGAAGAGAAAATATTTCACAGAGGCAAGTGGCTGCTATTTGGCCTGATCCATATTTCCCATTCAAAAGATTTTGTTTTTTAGAGTTGGGCATGTTTGGTTTCATTGTAACTTTGACCAAATATAGCTTTCCTTGTTCTCTTGGCCAACATAATCCAGCCTTCGAGAATGCTTACTTCTTCCAACATTGTGCAGATGCTATTCCTGTGTGGAGCCACTGACCGTGCTCCTGAATGACAGCTCTTTGATGAGCATCAAGCATTTCCAGAGAGCATTATTGATTTTTACAGCCTCTGAACCCTGCCTCTATTTCTAATTTTCACTGGGAAGGCAGAAGGATGCTTCTTTTTGTGTACTATCCCCTTGAATGTCTTGGTAGCAGTTTCTTCAAATAATTATTTGGTTTCCAGGATTGTTTGCACATTAGTGGATATATTTAGATGGAAATTTCACAGGGAAACAAGCAATATTTTACACAAACACACACACACACACAGAGAGAGAGAGAGAGAGAGAGAAACAGAGGGGGGGAGGGAGGGAGAGAGAGAGAGAGAGAAAGAGAGAGAGAGAGAGAGAGAAAGAGAGAAGTAAGCACAAGAAACAGTTTAATGTGCTCTTCTTCTTCTTCTTCTTCTCTTCTTCTTCCCTCCTCTTCTTCCTCCTCCTCCTCCTCCTCTTCCTCCTCCTCCTCCTCCTCTCTCCTCCTCCTCCTCCTCCTCCTCCTCCTCCTCCTCCTCCTTCCAAGCTGGGTCATTGCAGTACAAGACATATTATAAAAGAAAACTGTTCCTACACGGCAAAAAAATAAATCCCACGTTCTACTTATTACGGTAGAAAAGCTGAAAGAGGCAGCAGAGGCCTTATGTGATACAATGATTACATTTTGGACAAGCATTAAAAAGATCAAGATTCAAATCCAACCTCAACAATAGACATACATTACTCTAAACTAGTTCCGTTCTACCCAATTGACAAGGTTGCTGCTGTGATGAAATTAAGGCAGATGATCTCTTAGTAAGTTTATTTATTTTATTTATTTTATTATTTATTTTGTCAAGCACGTATTAAATAACAGATATAGGTATAAACATGGTTATTAATACATGAAATGGATACGAATAAAAGGGGACATTAGGACAGGGATGGTAGGTACATTGGTGCCCTTATGCACGCCCCTTACAGACCTCTTAGGAATAGGATGAGGTCAACAGTAGATAGTCTAAGGTTAAAGTTTTGGGGGTTTGGGGAAGAAACCACAGAGTCAGGTAGTGTATTCCAGGCATTGACCACTCTGTTGCTGAAGTCGTATTTCCTGCAATCAATTTTGGTGCGGTTTACCTTAAGTTTGTATCTATTGTGTGCTCGTGTATTGTTGTGGTTGAAGCTGAAGTAGTCATTGACAGGTAGGACATTGTAGCGGATAATTTTATGTACTACGCTTAGGTCAGACCAAAGGCGGCGTAGTTCTAAGTTGTCTAAACCCAAAATTTCGATTGTCTCACTTAGCAGG
>QLTV01003124.1:1770091-1823274 GCA_003457575.1 Thermophis baileyi
TGTTGTTACAGTGGGCTCTGGCACTTAGATCATTAGAGATGAGTACTCCAAGGTCTTTGACAGAGTGAGGGTCATCTACAAGGTCGTGTCCATCCAGCTTGTATTTTATGTTCTTTTTTTTTCTTTTTTGCCAATGTAAGACAGAGCATTTGTTGGTTGAGATTTGAAGTTGCCAATTGTTTGACCATTCTGACACATAGTCAAGGTGTTTTTGAAGGGCAGCAGTATTGTCGGTGGTGTTGAATAGTTTTACATCATCAGCGAAAAGAACGCAGTTGCTTTTAATATGATCACAAAGATCATTTATGTAAAGTATAAAGAGAGTTGGTCCTAGAACGCTGCCTTGGGGGACACCGCTGTTAACAGATACAGGATTTGATAGGGTGTTCCCTATTTTGACCATTTGTTGCCTGTTTGACATGAATGCAGCTATCCAATTATACAGGGGTCCAGAGATTTTAGTTTTAGAAGTAGTTTGTCGTGTACCACTGAATCAAAGGCTTTACAGAAGTCTATGTAAATTGCGTCTATTGCTTTGCCGCGATCGAGTTGTGTAGTCCATATGTTTTTGCAGTGTAGTAGTTGCAGATAGCAATAGCAATAGCACTTAGACTTATATACCGCTTTACAGTGCTTTACAGCACTCTCTAAGCGGTTCACAGAGTCAGCATATTGCCCCCAACAATCTGGGTCCTCATTTTACCCACCTCAGAAGGATGGAAGGCTGAGTCAACCTTGAGCCGGTGAGATTTGAACCGCTGAACTGCTGAACAGTCAGCTGAAGTAGCCTGCAGTACTGCACTCTAACCACTGCGCCACCTCGGCTCTGGATAGGATAATTTTTTCCTGAAACCAAATTGTTTGTTAGAGAGTAGGTTGTTTGTCTCTAAGTGGAGGGTAATGGATTGGTTAATGATTGATTCCATGACTTTGCAGGTAACGCAACATAAAGAGATTGGTCTGTAATTTTCAACTAGGCTGGGGTCTCCCTTTTTGAAGATAGGGATGACCGTGGCTAGTGACCATAGGTTGGGCAAGGAGGATTTTGGTCCTGAAGGATTTTTCAAAGATTATGCTTAGAAGTTCTGCTATGGCAGTGGAGAGCTTTTTTAAGAAGTAGGCACATAGTCCATCAGGTCCAATAGATAGAAATGGTGTGAGACTGCATAGTGCCTTTTCAACATTATCTTCTGTAAAATCAATATGTATTAGATCGTTGTGATTATCTGTGGTTCGACTAGAAAATATTGGGCATGAGCCATTGCTGTTTACAAAGACTGAGCCAAAGAATGTGTTAAAGAGGTTGGCTTTAATGGTGTCATCATTACAGTCTTTACCATTAGGTCCTTTTAGGGGTGTGATGGATCTCGAGTCTTTAAGTTTGTTGTTTACAAAATTATAGAAGGCCCGAGTGGCTTTCGTGCGCAGAAGGTTTTCCTCTTGTTTGATGTGATAATTGGTGCATTCAGTCTTTATCTGGTGGCATAAGTTTTTGTAGCGGCTTTTAAAGTTAGCTACGTAGCCAGTTTTGTTTTTTCGCCAAAGTGGTTTTTTTTTTAATTAGAGCTTCCTTATTGTTATGGGTAATTTGTTTTTCTTGGTTTTGGGGGTTATTAGTGTTACGTATAGTTTAATGATTCTTTTGACTACAAGCAAGAAAATGTTATAATGGTCTTATGCAGTATTACAGTCAGTGAATAGAATTTGCCAATCAAGAGAGGAGAGGTCAGTGTCTATGAGATCATAGTTGACTTTTTTAAAGTTATATTTGGGTATTCCATCGTTATGCTGATTTTTGTAAGGACGTATATTGAGACAAAAGTTAATCATGCTGTGGTCACTGTTGGAAAAGGGCTCTTTTATTTGAAGTCCATAAATTGTGTTTATACTGTTGCAGAAAATGAGGATCTGCGCATGCGCAGAAGCGTTGCGCACGTGTGCTTCCGTTCCCGAACTGGTAGCAAAAGTAAGTGGAACCCACTATGGGTTCAGTTGTACATTCGTTCAGGGTCCAATTAATAAGAGGTAGATTGAGGTCACCAAGAAAGATAAGAGGGTGTGGGCAGGAGGCTGCCCACGTTAGTAATGAGGTTAACTTGTTCGCATGTACGATGTCATAATCGGGGGCTCTGTAACATAGTAAGAAGCGAAATGTGGTATTTAAGGACAGCTCGCAGACGATGGTCTCAGGAAGAGAGAGTTCCTGTGTAACTTGAATATTTGTTAGATTTAGGGACTTTTTATAGAAGATAGCAACTGCACCCCCTCTATGGATTTCACAATCGGACCAGTAAACATGATAGTCTCTTACTATGGTAATGGAGTCAGAGAGGGATGCGTTCAGCCATGTTTTGCAGACAAATATGTTGAATATAGCTGTATTTAGTAAGAGGAGGAATTCAGGCATTTTATTTACGAGGCTTCTTGCGTTAAGTAGCTTGCATTTAAGGTCAGTAGTGGTTGGTATTGAGGAACTTTGATCCTCATCAGCCATTCTAGATGCTATGCAGCAGGAAGAAATGTTGGAAAGAAGATCATTTCCTTAAAAGGTAGACTTACACTGTTATTTTACCACAAGATATGTATTAACATAAAATAAATATCACAGATTTTGGAAGTAGTGCTGGAAGAGCAACAAGGGTGATCAGGACGCTGGAAACTAAGCCCTACAAAAAGAGATTGAAGAAACTGGGCTGTAATATCTTTGAGAAATGATTATTGAAATGATACACCTCCCCATTCAGTAGGTCATTTACTGTAAACATCCCTTCTTTGTCCTTCATTTATGTATTCATATTCAGCCCATTACTGACCTTAATGAGTCATTCAAGGACTTCTGCCAGATTTAAATGAGTAGAAAATTATATCTGGTACTGTCACTATGGGGATATCACACCATCCCAAATCCATGCTTTATCTTTTCCAGGTAGATTTTTTTAAAAAACAGTGGGGTGGAGTAAAGGAGGAGTCCTATAGGATTAACTCACACTGAACAAAGCACAGAATTTGGGAATGAATACAATTTTCAAACAATGAAATTCTAGTTTTAAATGTTGAGGATAAATGTTTAGAGCTGAAACTAAAAGCTGCATTAGAGTTAGGAAATAGTTAATGGGGTCCAAAAGTTAGATATAAGTGGTAGAATTTTATCAGGAAATCTAGTTGTAAAGGTCTGTAACTGGACACTGTCAGGAAGCTGCTACTTATTATTAAGGTTCAGGAAGAAATAAGAGCAATACTAGGCTAGTCAAATCAAGATTGAGGAAGAGACAAGAAGCTGTTGTTAAAGTTAGAATTAAGAACCTTGAGATAAAAAAGGAGGTGTTGCAAGAAGTTAAAAAAAAAAAGAAGAAGAAGAAGAAGCAAAAGCCAGGAGGAGTTAGAAGCTTTAAAAGTAGATGATGTAAGTCACCCAGACTGAAGGAGCAGAGAAATAAAGTAGAAATTCAGTCAGGTTTAAGAGCAATAGTTAGGAAAAAGAAGAAACGTAAGAAAAGGGCCACTAAAGAAAAATAAGGAACTAAATTATTTTCTACCATCAAGAGGGAAAGGAAAGCAATTTTTTAATAACAAAAAAGAAGAAAACGGTCTGCTCAACGAGAGTCCTCTTTCTGCAGCATTCATCCAGGAGGTCAGTTTTGATTAACTTCAGTTGGCAATATTTCAGTTCACAGACTCACTATCAGCTAGGGAAAGGTTGTGTGGCTTGAAGAGCGAAGCAGAGTGGATCAGACAGTCTGGGACAGAAGAGATACCATTCAAAGGACGAACTGAATGGGCAAAGGAGTGTGAAAAAAATGGTACATGAAATTTTGCAGACCCAATTGTTGATTTGGGGCATTCTGCAGAGGGTAAGGGAGTATCCAACTCATTTAGTAACTACTTTGCAAATTAAGAGTGCTTAATGTGAATTCAATGGAGAGAGCCAAAGCAACTCTGAGAAAAGAATGACAGAGAGTATGCAAAAGTTTGAATGAGCTCTAGCTAGCTCTCACTACCATGTGATACTGTTTGTTTGTTTGTTTGTTTGTTTGTTTGTTTGTTTATTTGTATGCATATATGCTGTTTCTTATTGATGGTAGTAAACTTGTTACATCCTTACATCCGGTCAAGAGATGGGGTCAAGAAATGAATGCTTTTTATTGGAGGGGGAGGGTAAATGAACAGTTAGTGCCCTCCCACCACTGGTTGGAAACTCAGCCCTAAGCTTTATGTGAAATAACCTGCAAAGGAGCCAGAGGAAAAGCCTGCTTAGGGATCTCAGTTTTAACACAGTGGTGATTTCTTAGCAATGGTGGTCCTTCTCCCAGGAATTCCATTTTCATCCTGATTTCCCTCAGATACACAGAACCGTTTCATTTGGAGAAGCATTCTGCAAGAAAAAATGGATAATTGACAACCACCAAAAACTGGGCCTTCAGGACTTTGTTTTCTCATGCTTTTCTCTTCATTCGTATTCTGTTCCTTGAAAATTACCAAAATGTTCTTCCCAGCTTAGGTGTATTTAGGACAACATTAGCAGTGTTCTACAGCAAGTGCCTTCTTCAGATGTCTGGTGTGAATTGAAAAACCATAGCAACTGCTAGTTCTTTACTGCTGCTCATCTAGCAGATATCCAGCTTGTATCTTACCTTCCCCCGCCCTTGCATTGTTGGGAAACCAGTTCTGAGTGAGGAAGTGATGGTGTCAAGATAATTACAAATATTTCCTCTACTTCTTCTCTGAACTGGCAATTTTCCATGACTGAATTTATGTCTGATTTAAAATGGTCATGTGTGCATCCTTATACATATTACTAGTAGTTCTGTGCCTGAATCTGTTTACATATTATATTACATGAGATCAAATTTACCTCTAAAGATAATCATGAGTATGGAGATATGTTTGATTTCTATTAACGTATAATGTCATTTGGAATAATTGCATTGTCAGTTCCTCAACTGATTTGGCACAAATTACTCTGGTGACTTGTGTCATATAAAGCTTGAAAATATTGATCATGACAGAATGAACACTTTCTAAGGATTGAGCTTTAACTGATTAATGTGGGCAACTGAACTACAATCTAACATAAAAGGAGCCTGCTTAATTTCGACTGTAATTGTGGGAAATAAGCAGACTAACTGTGTGTGGGATGAAAACCAAATTTATTTTAGGCTTGATTTTTTTTCATTGTGTAATTTCTTTGTTATTCTGTTATTTGTTACAGCTGAATTGTAGCTTATGAAAAGTAAACAAAGTTATTCTTAGTGTAAGTAAACCTTCCTGATTAATTGAACTGAACGTTCACTTTCCTCTTCAGCTATAGAAATTAGTCTGTGGAGATTATAGCACTTGCAGATAAAGCTTGTGTCAGAGTTTTTCTTTAGTACTTGATAGAACAGTAATGAACTTCACTTTCAGCAGTCTTACAATAGTGACACAAGCATGCCAGCCTTTATAAGTTTTTAGTGAAAATTTTAGATTGACCAGAGAACATCAGTTGCTAGAGAAGACAAAATGGCTTGGTTATATGTCCGTACACATGTGAAAATCACTGAAGAGAAAAAAGATGTAGAAAATTTGGAATAGCGTTTATGTAATAGTAATCAACATTTAACAAAAGAAAATAGTGCAAAGGAAATAACTAGATCTGAAACTTAGTGGACTAGGAGAAATTTCCTTCCAGGAAGCAAAGATCTTTCACAATTCCTTGTTCCAGAAAAGATGGAATACAATGGCTTATGTATTTAGAATGTTCATAAATAATTACATTGATGCACTTGGCTTCTTGCATCTTAGTTTTAAAGAAATGATGTCTCAAATGCTTCAGACATAACTCACTACAATCTTGTCCAGAGCAATCAAGCAAGCTTCCTAAACAATATGATACTTCATTAATAATGGGAAGATTGATTGGCACTTAAACTGCTGTTAGGATCCAGGCTGAAGGCTGAAAACAATTTGTTTTAAAAGAAATTGAAAAATAGCCACCATTCATTGATAATTCTCCAGAGAGTTTAGGTAGCAGTATTCATTGACTATAAGTTTCTTACTTGATCGCTGCTCTCAAAGTCAAAAAAATTCACATGTAGTATGTGCTTGAGTAGAGTAGTGTTAGATAGGATCAAAAGGTACTTAAGTATCAAATGAATATGCCAAAATTTTAAACAAGGCAACAAGGGTTTCAGTCAAAGAATGCAAAAAACTGTTGCCTCCTGGAAATAAGCATAAGGGATGTGATGTGGTAACTGCCAAGTTCATTGACTACTATTCCTACCTGCTCATCCATTTAAAACAAATGATACCACCAAGGTTGGCTACAATTAATCATATTAGAATTTAGATGTTTAGAGAAGAAGCTGAATCACCAATGAACTCAGGCAGCATTCCATTCATCCTTAGAGTCTATGGAAGAGGACTGAAAAGACAAAACATATTTACCTAATTACAGAATAACTGAGTTGGAAGGGACCTTGGATATCTTCTAGTCCAACCCGCTCCTGAAGCAGGAGACCCTATACCATTCTGGACAAATGGCTGTCCAGCCTCTTAAAAACCTCCAGCGATGGACCACCTAAACTTCTGGAGGCAAGCTGTCCCATTGATTAATTGTTCTCACTGTCAGAAATTTCAAGATTGCATCTCTCTTTGTTAAGCTTCCATTCGTTACTTCTTTTCCTGTCCTCGGGTGCTTTGGAGAATAGGTTGATCCCCTCTTCTCTATGACTGCCCCTCAAATATTGGAAGACTGCTAACATGTCACCCCAAAGCTTCTCTTTGTCAGACTAGACATTCCCAGTTTCCACAACCGTTCATTATATGTTTTGGCTTTCAGTCTCCTAATCATCTTTATTGCTTTTCTCTGCATTCTTTATAGAGTCTCAAAATCTTTTTTGTATCATAATGACCAAAGGTGGATGCAATATTCCAAGTGTGGTCTTACCAGTGCAATATAAAGCAGTTACTAACACTTCATGTGACCTCCATCTGGTGATCATGCTATCTATTCCACATTTTTCTCTTACCAAGTAGTAGTTTGTGGTCTTGTTAGATTGGACTATTTTTTGCCTTTGTGAAAAGACGGATGCAAAGAATGAATTAAGGAGTTCTGCTTTCTCCCTGCTGCCTGTTATCTCCTTGCCATCTTCTCCCATTAGTGGACTGATGCTTTGACTGTATTCTTGTTTTTTTACATGTTGAAAGAAACTTTTTAAAATTATTTTTGACATTTCTTCCAAGTCTTAGTTTGTTTTTAGCCTTAGATTTTCTGACTTCATCTTTGCAAATTCAGCCTATTTGCTAGTATTCTGCTTTAGTTATGTGTTTCTTTCTATTTTTTTATTCTTGTCCTTTTTGTCTTTCAGTTTATCAGAGAGTTCCTTATGCAACCATGCTGGTTTCATCTGGAGTATCTTATTTTTCTTTCTCAGTGATATTGTGCTACACTGGGCTTTTATAATCTCATTTTTCAGTTTCCCAAGCTTCTTGAGTTTTCCCCTTTAAGATTTTCATCCATGGATTCCTTCCTAAGCTTCCTCTAAGTTTGTTAAAATCAGCTCTCTTAAAGTCTAAGACACTAGCTTGACTTTGTTCTACTGCTTGTGTCTGCTTTTTGTTGAATTCCAATATGGCATGGTCACTTTGCTCCAAAGTTCCTGCAACCTCAACACCCTCTATCATTTTATTTCTGTTAATAAGGATTAAATCCAGTATAGCTGACCCTCTAGTTCCTTCCTCTACCTTTTGGGTGACAAAGTTGTCTGCTAGGTTTGTCAGGAACCTGTTTCAACTCCCATTACTATTCTAGTGTGCTTCTTGCAAAGTGGAGTGCTGCATTGTTCAGGTCTGAACTTCAAAATCTTCACTAGTTTTGTTAATGATTTTGAAGAGGTAGAGGGAATATTTGTTAAAGTTGTAGGTGACACAGAACTTAATGTAGTAGTGAACAGAAACTGATTAGAGAACTGCAGTGAAAATAACAGAATGAAGTGCCCATGAAGATTCTCAATCATCCAGGCAGAGATGTCTGAAGGTTGTCTGAAGTTTTCTGAAGGTTGAACCATTGCAACTGGCCTAATTTTTAGTTTCAGAGATGTTTCACTGCCCATCCAGGCAGTTTCCTCAGTCAGAGCAGGGTGGTTAGGCAGAGAGTCATTGGAATGTACCAACTCCTGCCACGCCAACCTCTATGAAGGTTGTCTGAAGGTTGTCTGAAGTTGTCTGGACTAATTTTTTTTTTTAGTTTCAGAGATGTTTCACTGCCCGTCCAGTTGCAATGATTCAACCTTCAGACAACTTCAGACAACCTTCAGACATCTCTGCCTGTATGACTGAGAATCTTCATTGACATTTTGCAATGCATTTTGGGGAAGAATCCCCTGAGGTTGGTGTGGCAGGAGTTGGTACATTCCAATGATTCTGCCTAACCACCTTCCTCTGACTGAGGAAGCTGCCTGGATGGGCAGTGAAATGTCTCTGAAACGAAAAATTAGGCCAGTTGCAATGATTCAACCTTCAGAAAACTTCAGACAACCTTCAAACAGAATGAAGTATTAAATAAACATGAACCAAAAGTCACAATATTTGAATGCATTTAAATGTTCTCTGAAATCCAGCATATGACAAAAGTCAAACATCCAAACTTGATCTACAACTTGGTGTTCATGTGTGCATGTACCAGGTGGGCTTTAAGGCAGATTGTATCATAACAAGCAAGAAAAAAAAATCTAAAACCAATTATTAAAATGGGGTTTTCTTCCCCAAAAAAATATTGGACTGGCTTCCTTTTATGGAAATTTCATTCTGGAAGGGAAGGATGAATCTCTCCCCCCCCCCGCCCCCACTTCAGATTGCCTCTGCTTCATGCTTTCTATTTTTAATTATGTGTACCAAGCAAAGATGCATTTAATATAACATGCAGCTGGATCCTCAGTGCCTGCTCTTTTCAACTACAACTGCTTTTGCCCAGGAACTAGAAGAGGGCAAATGAATACAGCTGACAAAAAGCTCACTGTTGGTCTCTAAAGTGCTTTCCAAATCAGAAATGTTATTCCCTTATTCCAAAGGAATGATGCATTTGAGAGTGTGGTGAGTGATTGCTTGAAAATAACACAGGCCAATTTTCTTTCTTTCCTCGATCTCTCATCTGGATAGCTACCACAAATCACTAGCTGGTCTTGCTTCTTTCATTCTCTGCCTTCTTTCCTAGTAAGTTGTCATAGTCGGTGTTGTTTATCCCCAAAGCAGATGCCCTGCCTGGCTATACATATACAGACCCCTGCGCATTGCGCAGATGGCTGCAGAAATGTTACACTAGGCACTGTGTTCTGCAGAAGGCAGAATCTGCTGGTAAGTGATTATGCACCAACCATAGAAGCTCTCATAGGAAATGTTAGCAAGAGGACCAGAGAAAGGTGAAATCAGTGGAGCTGAGGGTGGCAGTGATAAACTTCTCAGAATGCCTGGCAATTAATCTTGTGCTGTGAGGATCTGAGAGCCACAACCCAGTCCTTGGCAATGAAACACACTACCAGCTCCAGCTCCAGGGAGTTAATCTCATCTTTGGGAGCTTTCAAATGCCATCAGGCTTAGAGAGATATTAATTCTGAGAAAGAGCAAATGAAGGAGGCACATCTGAGGGGTACCCTTCTCAGTGAGGTGTGTGCACAGGCTGACAGTAGCTGCCTGAGTCCAGCAACCAAATATGAGAAAGATTTGTTCAGGACTTTTCTTGGGAATTTGAACAAGAGCTTTCAGAAGGAAATCAAAAGATTGAAAATAAGAAAAATAACACTCAGGCGTCTTTTAGTCAGAGGAAAGAGATGACACTTGTGAACAGTATACATTAGTGGTTACTGTTTTTATATAATCATCACCCCCATCTTGAAAAGATTGCCCTTAATACTGGCAAGATTCCCTGAAGCACAAGTGCTTTGCCTCACTTATCTTTCACATACAGTAACTACAGGCGCAAATGCAGTTTTCACATTTAACAGCAGATGTCTCTCCTATTATGATTTATCCAAATGTTTCCAATAAAGTATGCAAACGTATTTACAATAAGAAGTCCCATTCCTGAATGGAGCCTCATAAATAGTGCTGTGTCAACAATATTTGGAGTTATTTCTCAAGAGTATAAACATAACATTTCTAGCTTTAAGATTAGGTTACTCAAATACTGGATCAAAATCTGCTGCTTCCCTGAAAAAATAAAATGTAAAGAAGCATAATTATATTGATTTCATGGACTTGTATTGTTCTACAAACAAGAATGAATTAGTTCTTGTTTCTTGAAGATGCCATGCTACAGTGCAATTTTTCTGGACAAGTTTCTGAGGCAAAGTATGCCTGGAAAGAGACATTGGCAGTAAAACACTTAAGCAAATTCTCCCCCAGTTTCATACTTGCCCACTTTTATTTAAAAGGGTACTTGGAAAAAGACAAATATTTGAATTTGTTAAAAAATGTAGGAACAGAATTAACACAGGGAATTAATTAATGGACCTTAGTAGTAGGAAAGCAATAACACAGGCTCATCCCTAGCAAGATGTCTACATATCCCGAACTTGGAAACAACTTCTGCTACTTTTGGAAGCAAGGTAGCATTAAGGGAATATGAAGCATTGGAGAACCTTATGACTCAAAAGAAGCCAAGGTGCTGGTATAAAGATAAATAATTATCCATTTAGGAAGAAGAGACAAAAATAGAAGAAACAAATATTCTATTTATCTCTGTTGGGAGACCAAAAATCTTTGTATTTGGATTTGTCTACAAGCTGCCTTCTTGAATGCGCAACCTAGGACCACACAGAACCGTTAGCCACAGAAGCCCTACTCTACTTACCAACTGACTGTCAGGTTTATCTTTCTGACAGAAATGGCTGGTTGGTTTCTTGATGCTGTTAATACTGAAAAATCAGACAATTTTAGTAAATCGTTGAGAAGTAGTGGGATTCCTATTTCTCCCATTAAAATAGTTGACAATGAAAAACCAACAATCTACAAATAGGGTGTTAAGAAAACGTGTTGTCTCCTCTTCCCTCTCCACATTGCTGATGAGAATTGCTAAGAGGCAGAGAGATGAGCATCTGATATAGTACAGTACACGTGCCAAGGAAAGTTTGTACGTTTTGATGTACTGTATATAAATGGCACCAACACACTTCTGTTTATGAGTGAATCTAGAGGCAAATTTAATATGAGGCTATGTCCCTTAATGAAATATACAAGTATAATTAGTTCAAGAGATTACATAGCAATATTTAATCAATCAAGAAGTGGGGGGGGGTTGTTCCTAAAATTGTGGAGCTATACATCAAACATGTTGAACAGTGAAGAAACGGTGGTGGTAGAATCCAGGAGAGATTTCACTAGCTACGATCCAGGAACTCTACAGTAAAATGCTAGCACAAACTCCTAGAGGTTAGAAACAATTTTTAAAAAGTAAAGTATATCAAACATGCCCTACGTTTGTAATTTTTGTTCTGAACTGGTTTAATCCACCTTCCGTATTAGGGCTCACTCACCTGGTTGCAGTTATTGATACATCACATAAGATGGAGTATAACTCTTAGTCAGAAATTGGCAACCTCACCTCAAGGCTGACCAATCCAAAGATACATCATTATAGATTTACCAACAGGACGATGGCTTCAAATAAGATATGTACTGTGTTATTTTTTTTCCTAAGGAACACATCTTTTAATCATTTAACTGTTTGCTTAGATTTTCCTATTAATAAAACTCATTTTTCTGGGCATTTTTTCTAAAAGTATTTCCTCAAGAGAAGCTTCAGAAATGCTAAGCAAGTCAAACTGCTCACATTCAAGAAGTCAGCACAACTCATTCTGCAGTAGAGAAAGTGAGGCTATAAAATCCCCCCCCCCCTTTTTTTTTATGAAACCACATTCTTCCTCTCATGCTGGATTTTTACTTATTTTTGATCAAATATTTCAAGTTCTTCAGTCTAAATAGATTAATGTTTATTCTAAATGAATTAATCAGGAGTAATATTAAGCACAAATTCTAGTCTAGCATTAGATACTGGATAGCTACCCAAATGTGTACAGAAAAAAAGATATAAAACTTGATGAGCCTTCACTGAGGGCTCATCTCTGCCTTCTCTATTGATGAACCTGATCAGTGGAACCACATACCCTTTGACATTTGGATGGCCCTGATCCAGATGATTTTTCATTAAAAACTTGGTTTGCTTCTCCAAGTCTTGGCCCAAGAAATTAAATTATGTGCATATGAGCATTCCCCAGGCTTGATATGCTTCATGTTTTTGATGACGTTATTATTGTTTGTAATTTATTGTTTTCCATAAGCAACCCTGCAAATCGAACAAACAAACAAACCTGCAAGTTCTGCTTCCTCTGACATGAAGACAACCTGCAAACTATTCCTTGAGGGCAGGAATGCACACCAACAACTTCAACCTACCCCATCTTGTTGCAAAGATAACCCCACTGTTTTTTTCTTGCTCCACGTCAAAAATATTGTTTTTTTACTCACCGTGGACTACTGGGATTGGACCTTCACACAGTAGATCAGAGAAACTGTATCAGTTCAGCCTGCTTCCCCTTCTAGACAAAGCTACAGGAAAAAAGTTAAAGCTGTCTGTTTAAATATATTTTTCATGAATCCATTGGTAGACATACAGAAAGGTAAAATGTCAAATATGAGGGGGCCAACAGAGAGGGTTTCATTCATATAAGAGATCTATTGAAGGAGTCCACATTTCCTCAAAGAATTCTCAGATCTTCCAAGGAAAGCAAAAGATCCTTGCTTTCCCCATTCCACCAGACAGTGGCTGTGGTAACTATTATCAGGCCAGCATCATTGCTAAATGTGAAGAAAGCACTGAAATCAGATAACACCAGCTTAATCATATCTTTCTTCCCTTCTTTCTTCTTGATTCAATAGTTCCCACCCACCCATCTCTACCCAGCAGTCCCTTTCCAGTGGCTCCACTCCAGTCCCTGATCCAGTAGCTCACAGACTCTAGGAGTGCTTTCTGCAACAGCAGCTGTAGCTGCTGGCTTCTCAAGCCATGCCTCTTAATCCCTGTAAATCCTACAGAACGAATAGATGAGCACCAAGCAAGTTAAAAAACAAGGATGTCCCATTCCTAAAAGCATTTGAGTTTCCAGAGAACAATTTCATTCATATTTCAAGACAGTGAGAGGGCCAACCTCTCAGAATTGAGTAGCTTACTGCTGTAGAGCAATGGAAATGGAGGCACATCTCCTTTCCACTCTATATTCTAAGGAGATGGAGGGAGATTCTGTGAGAGCTGTGAAGATACTCATGAAAGGGGAGGGAGGGTTCATCTTTCTCACCTTGTTAACTCAGTGTTTATATAAGATAAAACTCTGGCAGGCAGGTCTATATTTTCACCTCTCACAAGATAACTTGACCTATTTTCAATAGGTTTTAAGATTGAGAAGAAGATAAAATACTGAATATATTATATGAGGTATTAACATGGTAAACCTTGTCAGGCTCAGGAAATCAGAAACTAAGATAAGTTCAAAAGCACTACACATTTATGCAACCTATACACAAGAATCTGAATCTACTAATGGTCAAGTCAATAGTAAAGATAAAAGTCATGTGGGGCTGGACTTAGATCTCTTACAGGAGTGTAGTGACTCCAAACTGATAAAGCATTTGATTGCACAACCAGCCTCAGTAGTTCATCTACATATCTATGACGAATATGAATTTTATGTTATTTCAAAATAACAACATTAAGACATGAAATGAAGTTAAAAAGGATGAGACAAATTACAATTGTCACTGTAGAATAGAATTTCTGTGATTAAGATGTTTTACCTAGAATGTTATTTTTGTTTCAGACAATATCTATTTTGACCACTGATGTGCCATTTAAATAATGGCAGCAGGATATATCTAAATTTTATGGCAGGAGAAAACAATGAATTAAATATAAGATACTACAAGATGCAAAAGAAAGAGGAGGATTAGATCTATCAGATTTGGAAATATATTTTGCTGCCTGTTGTTTAGTTTGGATGAAGGAATATGGGTGTTGTTAAGAAATAGAAAGTTATAGAAAGAAGGACATGATATAGGATTTGTCATGGATATTTATGGTATGATAGAGCCAAAGTTAATGTAGATTTCAAAATTCATTATGCCAGGGCCATTCTTAGAGTATAGAATAAATTTAGATTTAGGTTTTGCCCCAAAACAACTTTGTGGCTTTTATAGATGAGAAATGATATGTAGATGAGAAATAAGTAAACATAAATGGCTAACTTACTGTGATGTATTAGAATTTTCTGAAGAAGATTGTAACATGACATTAAGAGATTTGACAATAGCATATCCTTGCCAATGGTTTTCTTATGTACGATTATCAGAAAGCTGTAAGGTAAATGAAACATTTTATAATTTTGAGCAATGTAAAACTAGGTTTGAAACAAAATTATGTACTAATGATGAACATGTAATTGCTAAAACGTATACAATTTTTTTGAAACATGAGACAGAAGAACAAGTGAAATGATGCATGATAAAATGGGCTAAAAACTTTGGTTACAACATACAAATGGAACAATGGGAAAATATGTGGCTGAAAGCATTGAAATTTACATTATGTTTAAAGTTTTTTAAAAATGATGTATCATTCTTATTGTCATCAGAGGAATTATCTAGAATGTATAACTGTGTTTTGAATAATTGTTGGAAATGTGAACATGGCATTTTATCATGATAGTGGATGTTTAAAAAAACCAAAACATCTTGGACAAAATATATATTTTAATTCAGAAGATTTTAAAAATTAAAGTATAACTGGAACCAAAGACTTTTCTTTTAGGACTAATGGAGAAAAAGTCATGAAACTTCATTTTTATATATGACAACTGCAGCAAGTTGATTATATACTCAAAAGTGGAAAGGTTCAATGCTACCCACAATGCAGGAATTGTAGGTGAAGATGATGGAGTTTGCAGAGACCACTAAATTAACTTCCTTGATCAGACATATCAAATAACTACATTTATTGTTGACTGGAAACTGGAAATTCCTTATGGACTTTTTTCTTGAAACAGAAAAGTGCATGTATGATTTGTGATTTTTATGATTAGGAAAAAAATGGATAATAGAAAAAGTGAGTGTTTTTGTAATCATCGAGTAAGAGGTAATTTTGTAATAATATTTATATTTGCTGCAGAGGAAATTATAGAAGCTTTTTTGTTTCTTTTTATTCTTTCTTACTGCACTTTTGGGTGTTTTTTCCTTTTTGTCTTTTTGTTGTTGTTGTTGTTTCTATTTTGCATTAATTTGGGTTAGTTTTTATGCTCTCTTTAAAACTTTTAATATTTTTTTTAAGATAGCTTGGGCTTCTTTCTTGAGTGGCAGTGTCCTGTCACCTTAGCAACTAGGCTGTCACACTTCTCTTGGCCAGTGCCCTTATCATGTTGCTGCCTGGGCTGGTTGCCTTGGTAACTGGTGCAGCAGCCAAGGCAACCAGCCCCAGTTCTGGTCCCCTGCTGGAGGCAGGTCTCCTTTACTTGCCAAGCTGAGGTGAACCATACAATCCTTGTTGGCTTTGAGTTCAGAGGTTTCATATGGGCAGACTGGTATTAAAATCTCTGCTTTCATCTCTGTAAAGGTTGAAACCTTCAGGATTGTTGAAATTAAGGCAACACAATTGGACTTAAAACTAAAAAACAGCAGTAATAAACAATAAATCAGTATAAGAGTAAGACATTTCTCCCTCCCCCGTGTGCTGTTTTCATATCTTACAGTCTTAAAGCTAAGTTCATTATCGCAGAAGTTGAACTGATAATATATTAAAGATTCCTGATATACCAGCCTGCCATAAGAGTCTTCTAGTATAGTAAGAAAATACTTAACTCAGTATTCTAGTGATTGAATCCTAAGAATTAAATTCTCATTAACCCAATGATTATATATAATAATTCCTTCTTAGGCACATTTTTTCCATATTAAAGAGACCATTTGGTCCCATGGTTTTCTGAGGCACAAAAGACAACGATACAAGAAGATAAATATCTAAAATGCACATTTAAAAAGAAAAATGAAATAGGTCATACCTCATTCTGGAACCTCCCTTCTGTCGGGGGCAGCTGTTCAGATTTGTCTGGGGCCTCTTCCAATGTGGTCCACAGATTTTCAGAAGATTTACTGTATTAAGCACTTTGTGAACAAACTCAAGTGATCTCCAGAATGCTGCATAGTTTTATTTAGTAAGATTTTTTTATTATTATTTATTAATTTATTTTGTAAGGTTCCCTTTCCCACCTTCTTTATTTCAAAATGTATGATTGTGAATAAGGTAGTTTGAGGAGCACAGCCAGCCAGCCAGCCATGTGTCTGTACAACCATTTTGGTTCATAGCATGCAGCGTGAAGGGAGCATCTTTTAACAAGACAGATCACTTTTTAAAGAGACACTGTTTGTTCTTGAATAAGACTCCTTTGGTCCTGATTATTGTACGTATGATTTTTCCAGTGAAACTATTTCTGACTTGGATAACCTACCTGAGAAAGTAGTTGCCATTCCTGGAGAGAGTGTACAAGAAAAATGTGGCACAGAAAACAGACACTAAATTGTAAGGATTTATAAGACTTGAGTCCAGAAACCCTGCCTTGACTTGTTATTTTAGGACATGTCTGATGAGGTTCCTCTAGAGATTTGAGTGACTCCCATTTTAATGGCATTGCAAAGGAGCTTTAAGAACTTCTCCAGGGCTTTGTTTTGGGCTGGTTGAAGCCTTTTGTTTAAGTGTATGTTTGTTTGTTTGTTTTATCTAATTTGCCATCTTGTTGAGAAGAGATAGATAGATGATAGATAGATAGATAGATGTAGGTGTGTGTGTGTGTGTGTGTGTGTGTGTGTGTGTTACATATTTTTACTGATAAATACATAAATAAAGAGAAGTATAGATCTATTTCAAGCTATTTAGTTCTCATCAGCTAGCCACACACCCCTTTTTTTTTTACTGGGATTTGAACCTGGGCAGTTTTGCCTTGTTAGGCAAATGCTTAATCTCTTGAGCCACAGGATTCACCTCCCTATCAGCTTTGTTCCAGGGACAAGGATATATATATGTTTTTTTTTCTTATATAGATAGATAGATAGATAGATAGAGAGAGAGAGAGAGAGAGAGAGAGAGAGAGAGGATAAATCAACACACACATACACATGTGGATGTTAATTCTTCAGTTGCTTACTGAAATTGTTGGTTGCTCCCTCTGTCTTTTTTAGCAGATAGGACAACGGTTTTTATAGATAATTTATTGCTCAGTGAAAACTTTTTTTTCCCATTTACCAGCATTTAATACTATTGTGAATTTAAAAAATTTCAGAGTTTTTCCCCTAATAGAATAATTTGGACAGGTATAGTTCTGTTCAGAAAAGAGTCTATGGAGATTCTCAGTCATCCAGGTCATGGTTGTCCCAAAAGTGCTTTTTCAAAAGGCAACTGGACTTTCTGGTTTTTCTTTGAAAACGTTTCGTTTCTCATCCAGGAAGCTTCTTCAGCTCTGGCTGGATGGTGGGGAATAGAAGGATTTATACCCCTTGCAGATAGGAGTATATGCATTCTTTTAGAGAGTTGTTGAGGCCACCTGGAGGTTTATCTGTGTTGTCAGGGTCACCTGACCCTGCAATAGTCTGATAGAATAGTGCAAATGGGTCATCAAAGATCAAATATCAAAAAAGACATTACAGGAGCTCCTCCATAACAGACAACAAAGAGAACAATAAATGAAGCAATGTTGTTGTTCCATACATTGCAGGAATATCAGAAAAGCTCAGGAGGATCTTCAGCCAACACAACATATGTGCACACTTCAAACCCAAGAATACACTAAGGCAGAAGCTTGTCCACCCCAAGGATAAAACACCCAGACACAAACTGAGCAATGTGGTATATGCAGTACAATGCAGTGAGCCATGTACAGATCTGTACATTGGGGAAACAAGACAACCACTTCATAAATGCATGGCACAACACCCATCAGGACAAGATTCAGCAGTCCATCTGCATTTGAAAGACAAAGGTCACTCTTTTGAAGACAGCAGAGTCCACATTTTGGACAGAGAGGAGCGCTGGTTTGAAAAAGGGGTCAAACAGGCCATCTATGTCAAAATTGAACAGCCCTCTCTCAACAGAGGGGACGGGATACGACATCATCTATCTCCAGTCTACAACCCAGTCCTTTCAACAGTTCCAAGAAGGCCCCACACTCATTTGCACTATTCAGGTGATCCTGACGACACAGGTAAACCTCCAGGTGGCCTCAATGACTCTCTAAAAATGCAAATGACCAGCTGTCTGCAAGGAGTACAAATCCTTCCATTCCCCACCATCCAGCCAGAGCTGAAGAAGCTTCTTGTATGAGAAGTGAAAGCCTTCAAAGAAAAACCAGAAAGTCCAGTTGCCTCTTGAAAAAGCACCTTTGGGACTTCAGAAAAGGTGTATGTGTGTCACTACTTCCTCCTTTACATAACAAATGTACAGTTTAAATAGATAACCTCAAAAAGGCAGGGTTTTAAAAAATGGCAGGTTGACCACAGCATTAACACCCTTGAAGGAGAAAACAGAGGGGGGGGGAGGGAGATATGAAATGTGAATATTCTGCTATTCAGCTTTTCCGGTGAACAGATTCTCCAGGTTTCATAGAATCATAGAATAACCGAGTTAGAAGGGACTTGCAGGTGTTTTAGTCCAACCCCCTGCTTGAGCAGAAGACTCCATACCATTCTGAACGAATGATTGTCCAATCTCTTCTTGAAAACCTCCAGCAATGGAGCTCCCAGCTGCAGGAAGCAAGCTTTTCCACTGATCAATTGTTCTCACTGCCAGGAAATTTCTCCTTACTTCTAGATTGGATCTCTGTTTAATGATCTTCCACTCATTACTTCTTATCCTCCTCTCAAGTGCTTTGGAGAGTAGGTCAGCCTCCTCTTCAGCCAACCCTCTTATCTGTGACAGCCCCTCAAGTTTTGGAAGACCTCTATCATGTCACTCCTAGTCCTTCTCTTTGCTAGACTAGACATACCTAGTTCCTGCAACGCAATATCTCCTGACCTGGGAAAATGATTGTGACAGATATTTTGATCTTCTCTTTCATTACAGCAAAATTTGGAGCTGGTCTTCAGTATTTGGAATACCTATCTTGGTGTGACCTAAGACTAATGTGAACTTAACTCACCATAACTGACCAAGACATGTATTTGCTCTTCTATTTGTTTTATATCTTGGGGGGGAACGAGGTGTTTTATTTTTTGTGTGTTTTGTTGTGCTGTAGAAATTAACCGTCTCATAGTAATTTTAAAAAATAGGAGACAGGTTCCAAAGTATTCCTGACTAGAAGACGTTGGACTGACATTTCAAATAAGTGTGATATGGAGACTTGTGACATATTGAAAAATCATAGATCTATTGTGGCGCTTCCTGTCCTGGATGATTTGGGTTAAGATTCATGACGTTACGAAGTAATGGTGGGCTTTACTCCACATAAATGTACATCATAGCAACTGTGCAAGACTGTTCCTTCTTTCAGTTGAAATGGGTTTAGCGGGAATGTCATCATAAGGGCTGGATCCACAGCCTCCTTAAGGTCCAGTTCTTCAGACAGGAAGCACTTTTGTCTGAATGTCTATGAATGTTCTCAGTCATCCAGGTCATAGTTGTATCAAAAGTGGTTTTTATTTTTGAAAAGGCGACTGGACTGATTTTTTTGAGGAAAAAGATGATGTTTCGCTTCCTATCCTGGAAGCTTCATCAGTTGTATTGGATGCTGTGGGAGATGGAAGGAGAGTTATTGACAGCTGAGATTAGTTGGGGGATGGGGAGATAGGATAGGATCTGACAGGAGAGTGGTGGTGGTGGAAATGGAAAGATTGTATGTTCTTTGCAGTCAACTGGTCTTAACACTCTCTGAGAGCCGTTGTGGTTACTTGGGGTTTTCTCTGTGACCTCAGGGTCACCTGAGACAGATGTGTAGAATCTTCAGGAACAGCCAATAGGACTGTGTTATAAATTGGGGATAGCTGGTGGCTTATCCCTTTCTCTGTTGAGAGGGCTGCTCAATGTTAACACTTTTGTCTGCTTTTTCATGTGAAAGAACAATTGTGGCAAGGAATCCCCACGTTTGCTCATTTTTACTGACACATTAGTACACTCAAGGCTGAGCAGCAATTGGCATGGCTTACCTATTTTCTCTGTCCCCCCCCCCTTTTTTTTCTCTCTCCCCTATTCTTTCCTGAACAGCAAAAAAAAAAAAAAAAGTTAAGTCACAACCAATCACTTTTTTCTGAAATACAGTAGAGGGCCACATGAATTTAGTCCAAGGCTGCCCATGTGCTCGTAAGACTGCAGGTTGTTCACTCCGAGAGTTTCTCTTTGATGTAGTTCAGAAGCTTCAGCTCACACAAAATGTGGTCACTTTGTTCCAAATGCACCAGATTCTTAAAGTGCTTTCAAAAAGCATCCCATTTAATCATAGTCCTGGAGATCCATAAATGAACTGGAACTGTGTTTTTTTTTTCTGTATCAGTCTTCAAAGTCTATGCTTTTATTTTTCTGCAGTTATAAAAATCATAAACATAGGAGCAAATCATTTTGTTATTTTAAAAAATTGTTTTTACATTTCAAGAGTTACAATGTGATCTCTTGCTCAAAAGAGACCCTGAACAAGCACAAGGAAGGATAAAAGAAGGAAGGGGAAGGAAATGTCTAAAGCCAGACATTAAGAGGTTCTTCTGACATAAAAAATACTGCTGATGCAATTCCCGAGATACATGAGTCTTCATTTTGCAAGTTTTGGGAATCCCACTGAGATTTCATCTGCCGCCACTGTATTTATCTGAGCAAAAGCTAACTCTTTCTGAAGTAATGGCCTCAGGAACCCAAAGTAGGAGAAATGATCAAATCAACAAAACTGTAATAGCACTGTGTATTTTGGATTACCTCCATGATGTCAAATCTGTCTGATGGTTTTCCTGATTGCCCACTCCTCCTGCTCACTTCTGTATTCACATTACTTCCTTAATAAAAAATAGTCCAAAATTGTTTGGGGTAGGGAAGAACAGAATCCATATATTCAAATAAAATAAATTAAATGTATTAGCCTTTATGGGTCCTTGGGCAAGCCTCCTTTTCTCAGCTCTCTTCACATTTCCAGTATAAAGATAATAATACAAGATAGGGCTGCACTTAAAAATAAACTCAACTAATAATTGAGAAGAAGAGTTTGAAGTTTATTTACAATCTAAGACCAATCATTAAAAATACATCAAATACAGCAGATAAAACACATACTAAAAAAGGAGTAGGTTTTCACAGTGGAAAATCATAACAGGTTAAATCAAGGAATGTTAGGATGCTGTTTTATGCTTTGGGGTGGAACTCAAGTAATATCATAGGAAAAAAATCAAAAAATTAACTCACAACCATAAACTAATTCAGTGATATATACTGTCCCTAATGATCTGGGATTTTGTCTATTCAGTTTGAATTTACACATGCCTTTCTGCCTAAGTGTATAATCTAAAAGAGTGCTACACATTATGACTATTGTTTCTTTATATTTCACAAATGAATAAACTATAAATAATAAATTTATTAATAAATTATTATAATAATTACAGTATGGCATTATGCATTTTGCTGTTTGGATCAGTGGTGAGTGGAGAGAACAACCTCAGCTTTTCTAAGGACTATGTACACTGGAATTTAGACAATCCTTCCATTATTTGAAATCACTAGCTTTTTCAAAACCAGGTATTTTGGCAAAATTATTTCCTTAATTAAGAGCATTTCCACACTAGCCATTTACAGTGTCACCCTGCCATTGCTAGTGATATAAAGCTTGTCTTCATTACTGATTTATTGCCACAGCAATTGCTGGCCATGCTATAAATTGCTAGTGTAGAAAAGTTCTAAGAATAGAGTGGAAATGGAATGACCAGCTCCACATTCCTTGAATATTGCAAGGAATTTCTAAAAATCTTTATATTGATAAAGAACCCAGTTTTAATGAAGTTTTGTACAGAAATTAAATTCTATGTTGAATAAATATTTCCTTGATTTCACTGTAATAATAGAACCTACTCAAAAGGAATCTGGGGATTTAAAAAGGAACAGCTGAGTTTTCTTATATGTTATTTGGTAGGCAAATATGTGAAAGAATAAACTGTGTCTCTTGGTTTATTCATTTCATTCCTTCTCCAAGAGTCCACATTTAGTAATTCAGGACTCAGTAACCTGCAGACAGACACACTTTCTTGAGGGTTGCAGAACCATCTTAGTCTGATGCAGCAAAAACCACAAAGACTTCAGATAGCTAAGAGATGTATACTAAAATAAACTTTGGGGACATGGAGATTCTGTATACTTTTGTGTGGCTAGTCTAGTGAGCCAATGTATCTATGAGGATAGGATATAATGGCAGTTTGATCCTATCATGAATCCAAAGTAATACTCAGCTGATCCTGCTGACACCAGAAAAAGGGGCAAATAGATGAATTAAGCAGCCAGGACAAATGACTGTTAGATCCAGCTTATTTGAGAACGTTGTCAGTAGGGATAAGAATTGTGCCTGATAGAAAGTATTCAACATAATTGAAGAACATACCTGAACCCTTTTTGGCAGAAGGGCAGCAAAATTACAGAGTTAAGGAGTGATGAACTTTAGAAAGTGATTTTAATTGCTCAGCCAAAGCCATCATTTTCAGTAAAGCAGTAAATCCTAGCCAAAGCATGATTAGCATCAAGGGCAGGAGTGGAACAGGCAGGGGGGTTCCTTTTGCTTCCACTCTGTGCAAATTCCTTTTGTATGCAATGGCCTGCATTGCAGAGATTTTCCTCCTATCTTCTCTGCACTCCTCCCTAGGATCATTATGATGAAGTCACTGTGAATTAAGACCTTGCTGTAGAACCCAGCGGGCTGTTTCTGTGGCAAAAATCCAGTGACATGGTTGCAGGCTTTTAAATAGCACACTAGCAGTGCTGGAGAAAAAGCACTTCCCACAGCATAATTGTCATGTGAAAAGGGCACTACCATATGGGGGCCATTGGGCTGATTGCCTCTTTCTGTAATAAATCCCTTTGTGAGTTCCACAGGCTAGTGACTCGAATTACCTCTTTTTGCTTGACAGGCGCATAGAACACAGTAGCACACAGTATTTGCTGATCAATATAGTGCACAACATCCTCAAATGCACAATACAGCCTTCAAAAGACCAAAGGAATACCATTACACTTCTGAAGAATATTATGTGGACCTATTTCAGTCAGGGGTTTTGTTGCAATATTGTACTGAGATTGCTTAACCATCTGGATGGAAAACATATGCTGGAAACTGGATGGAGAAGTACAGCTCTGTAAGTTCTCATGGACTCTTGGTGGCTTTTGATACCCGATTGTGGTATTCCTTAGGACCATTTGGCAGGACTGAACCTTGGAAACCCTGTTTTGTAATGATTCAGTACAGTGGATAGGGAATTATTGTTCCACACCTCGACTGTTGACTCATGGTATTCCATCTTACATTTTACGCATCTTCAACATCTACATAAAACTACTGGGACCTTTGGAATAGGATGCCATCAGAATGCTGAAATTCCCTGGTTCTACTACTTTTAGCCACCCAGTTAAGTAGTTAACTCCAGTATTAATTAAATAAGTAATTAGCACCACTGAATGCAGATACAGAAAATAATCCAGTCAAGATACTGTTAACCAATATGAAACTGAATTTGGAGTTGGATTCCCAAAGAAAGAACAAATCTGTCTGCTGGAAATCTGTTTTTCAGTTGGAATGACAAGTGGCAATTGTAGTACAAACACACACCATTATACCTAAGTGTGCCAGCATAACCATGCCTTGATAGTTGCATAGGGCCCGACATGAAAAGTGTCCAGAAGTTGTCACTGGGGCAAAATGTAGTAAAAATGTGAGAACTGGGCTGCTAAAGAGTGCAAAATACTGTACTGAACTGAAAGATTTGTACTGTTTGCCAAATACTTTCTGAACCCCATTTAAATTATTAGCCATAACATAAGAAACCTAAACAGCATAAAATCTGTCTAAGGGACATCTTGTTTCATTATGAATCTGATCTGCAGATGACCTTCTGAAGACATTGCTTTTAGAAGCTCATTTATATGGCTTGGCAAAGTTGGCTTTGTCTGTATTTCTCCCAAGGCTGTGGAATGCCCTCCCTTGGGAACTGGATTTGGCCTCATTCTCTCTGTCTTTAGAAAGCAGTAATGATACATCCGTTGTGTCAGGGCTTTAATGGTTAAGTAGCTTAATTTCTTAAATTTTCCAATATACTCTTCTAATTAAAAAATAAATAACCTGGCACATTACAAAGCAAAGTACTACCCTCTGACATTATTTTTATTTCTAAGAGTCTTCAGAGTGCCCACAAAATGGAGTGCTAATATCAGTCCCCAAAAGAAACATGAAGATACATACATACAGTATTCTGGCACAATTGAGAAGGGAGAGTACATGTTGGCTGTATCCCTTGAGGAAAATCAGCTGCCTGCTTTTGAGAAGTGAAGGAGGGAGCTTAAAGTAGCCACCTGAAAGTGTATAGCCTACATGGGTATGTTTACTTGTTAAAGGTCCAAGATCGATCATAAGCTTCATCCCTCTTTGAGGATAATGAAATGTCTTGATGTCAGAACCTCTGAACTTCGTAGCATTTTTGATCAGCAGGGAATGAGACTGTAACTTCAGCTGTAATAAAATATTTTTTGAAAAAACAGATGAGGTGCTTTATTGGGGAATTTTATATAATAAATACATAATATATAAAGGACTGACCTATTTTGATTAGGTCTAACAATGAGACTACTCCATTTCCAAATAAGTCCCATCTAGCAAGGATCCAGGAATGCTTGTTGGTGTACTGTGATGATGATTTTGGTATTTTCGGTTATCTGGAAGATTGTTCTAGTAGTTAATTCTGGTGAACGTCAAGCATTCCATAGGACATTGAGAAATGTTCACCCCAAACCTACTTATTGCAAATTTAAGACTGTGGACCATATTGAGGGTGCCATCCATCTTCATTATCAAAACTACCCAATCTTCAAATGGGAGTCTCTAAATGAGTGCTCTGGACTCACAAGAAACCCCCCCCCCAACAAAAAAAACTGGAGTGCCTCTATGGTGGCCACAACTTTTAAGCTACAGTCACATACATGGTATAGCTGTTACTTTCATATTAAAGAACCACTTGAGTGTGGTATGTATGTATGTAAAATATCCGTGTATCATAAACTTTCCTCAGGAGCCTCTTGTACTCTTAAGCACTGCAGATAGAACTGGAGTGCCTATTGACTGAATAGCTACAGACAGAACCACTCCAAAATAGGGTCATCTATAGCACAAGTCCTCTAAACAAATGGAATGTTCTGCAGTACTTATGTATTCCATATATTACTTGAAGTCTTCTGGAGAAGCACTAAACTACGTCATCAAGACAAGTGTGACAGGATGTAAAGATGACTTAAAGGGGCAGTCTTTGGATTCTTAACTGCTTAGGTCTTTCCACCTCTGCAATTATACAGATGGTATTAGCAATAGCAATAGCACTTAGACTTATATACCGCTTTACAGTGCTTTACAGCCCTCTCTAAGCGGTTCACAGTCAGCATATTGCCCCCAACAATCTGGGTCCTCATTTTACCCACCTTGGAAGGATGGAAGGCTGAGTCAACCTTGAGCCGGTGAGATTTGAACTGCCGAACTGCAGCTAGCAGTCAGCTGAAGTAGCCTGCAGTACTGCACTCTAACCACTGCGCCACCTCGGCTTCAATGTTGAAGCAATTTTATGTGGGATTGGCCTTTTGGTAAATTTGGGAGGAGGGATTCTTGGAATAAACCAAAGGTCCTAGATTTTTGGAAAGTAGAAACTCAGTCTATGAATGATAAGGGATGAAGTTCCAGGTATCTTCACAGTCATATGAATAAACTGAACGAACAACGAATGTATATCTTACATACAGATAATATGGTATTGGAAGATGAAGAACCACTTTTTCTACAAAACTTGTACATTTAAACATTTTTGAGAGCAAGGCAACTATGTAGACACAGGAGAAGTGTGACTCAGAGCTTCTCTTGTGACATGCAATCTTGCATCCTGCAATTGCTTACAGATCTTGGTAGTTGTACCCTCAGCTATTTTATTAATTATATAAGTAATGGTTACTGCCCTTTCTGCATTTTGATTCCTTTCTATCTCCATACATAAATTCCTGCATCACTGAACATTCTATGCTGATAAAAAAAATAAAGCGGGGTTCTCCCAAACCCTTATACTCTACAGATTAGAAAGTCTTCATCTGTTAAGATTAATGATGCATTTTCCATGCAAAATCTGGATCCTATTATACCATCAGTGCTCAACTTTTCATGCAGACTTATCACCAGGTATTCTTATTGCTGAAAGAGAAAAAGGCAAAAGATGAAAGCAAACTTGTTTCTTATATCAAGCAATCACTATCACTAAGCAAGCTATATACCTTTGTTAGACGCAACATACTGTAATATTAATTGAAGGCTTATTGTTTTAGATAAAGGAAAGCTACAAAAATGCACTAAACCAATAAATCTAGGAAATCTTATTACAAATGTCCTTTTATCTGATTACTGTCTGGTTCTCCCTGTAATTTGGAATACTAATGTTATCCTGAATTAATTACAAAAAAGTGGAAATTAAAACAAAACACAATCACCCATTTCCTTAGTTGTGCTGCTGCTTATTCCAAACATAAGAAAACTGAGGACAGACTCTTAGCTTATTAGAACTCTCAAATGCCTCAATGTTTCCAAAAAAAACTAAAAAGGGATTTACTTTAGCAGCAGAATGCCCAATTTTCATTTCAGTAGTCTAGATTTCAGGCCAGGCATCTTCAGTTATAAGGTTTTGTTAGGCAGTGATGGAAAACTTCTATGATAGCCTAGAACTTCTCTCAGAGCAATTAATCCTGAATTAAATGATCCAACTATATAATTTGGTAAAGGGCATCTTATTGTTTCCTAATAGGTTAATTTATCCCATTAAATAGGAATAGACTTTTAGTAAGAATTCAACAACAAAAATACACAAACTTTTCGTAACACAAACATCTGGAATAACACCAATCTGAAAGTAGATTATAGACTAGTTTATCCCAAGCATATCTTGACACATACTGTGATTTCATCTCCCCATCTCATTCAATAAATGAAAGTTTCCTATATTTTGTCGAATCAGCGATTGATTACATTTAGAATATTTACCTGTCACAAGAACTCTCACAAAATGACTACCATCAAAAGCCTGGGTGCTCATAAGGCACCATTTACCAGAAGACAAATTGGTGTAGTTAACCCCGTTACTTCCATAGGACATGCTTTTCCATCCCAGCTTACCTTTTTTATTTCCTGAGAAACAGGCAATTCCAAAATATCACTCAACTGTTCCAGACTTGAGCATTCCTGGAAATAAAGCCTGCATGAGAGGCTGGTATTCTGCTTTGCTTCCTTTTTATTAAAATGTTTAGTAATAAAATGAGGAGACAGAATTTAATAGGCATCAGGCATGAGGATCCAAGCATGAAACAACCAGTTGCTGCTTAGGTATCTGCCATTACACTGTTACTCTTATTCTACTAGCACCGTTTTTAAGTATTGTACATTGAACCTCAGAAGCACGTCAGATGGTTTAAGGTCTTATTTAAAAACATTTCCAGTGTTTGAGTACTCACCTGGAGAGACACTTTGTTTAATTTGTTCACATTTAGGAAAGTTTATATAATAAGTAACAGCAACATAACCTCACATGAAAGCATTCAAAACTGAAAATGATTAAATGACTAAGGCTGCAGATCTCTACATATGATCTCTACATATAAGATGCTGGGCACTTCAAGAATGTTTTTTTTTTACTTTATTTGTTTTTGTGCAAAGTTATGGGGAAAATAACATGCACTTGCAAGTAGTTGACAGTATCCTTCATTTTATTTTGAGATCTCTAGTAAAGCCATCCATGACTATGCAGAAAATAGGAAGTAGGCTCAAATGTTATTTTTCTTGTTTCAATTTTCCACTTTTGGATATACCTCACTTCCCTAAACAGCCTGAGATCAACAAGTACATGTGCATCATGCATAGTTCTCAGATTATTTACGTAGAGAAAAAAAAATCCTTTTTGCTGGTGAACAAATCTGAGCATTTTAAGCAAATATATGATTCAATTTAATAAGATTTCAGAGCAGTGACCATATTTAAAGCTGTTCCGGTGACTTTTCTCCAACACTGATCCTCACCAGAATAAAACTTTGTCACCTAGGTCTGGAGAATAGATCTTTTTTTCTGTTCTGTATCAGATACATCCTAACTAGCTAACCTATATCAATCTCCAATGTCATCTTGGCTCTGCTTATCAGAAGGAAGAAGTGTTCTTGGAAATGGACTTGCACTAGCTCAAATTTAAGGAAGCATTAACTGAAGAGGGGATTGGAAGCATGACTGTTTGGCTTTCTTTTTAAACTATTCATAAGATAAACTGATAAGGAATAAACATTGCAATTCTGCAAGGTAATCCTAAAGTCAGAGCCAACTGGATAGACTCCATGTGAATTTGTTAAGTTGCAGAATCTATTTTTCTGTAGGCAAAAATCCATCCAGTATTCTGTATCGCAGATGAAATCTGGGTGTCCCATTACACTCACTTTTAGAAAAATTGTGTATCTTTTTCTCTCAGACTTCTACCTATAGATGGCTAGAAGGGGAAGACTTGCAGTAGAGAGGCAAGAAGACAGGTCTCACCAATGTTCCAAAGAATCCATGTATCTTTCAAAATGAAATTGGGAATCTCTGCTGACATATGCTATGACATTCTATATATATCAAAAAAAGGAGGGTTGTCACATTGAGTAGATAGTAAAGAGGAAGGGCACCCTATAAAATTATGATTTATGATTACTATATTTTATGATTATGATTGTGATGTATCATTTGTTGCTTGCATGTACACTGAGAGCTTATGCACCAGAGACAAATAAAGATTTCTCTTCTGACCTATTCTCTGGATTGTAGGAGAGCATGAATGAGCTACTGTTATATTCCTCTAAAAACTAGAAAATGAATACAATCTAATGAGAAGCAGTATAAAGTTAAATGATCTTTCTGAAAAGGGTACCAAGAAGCCCAGAATCACTTAGAAGTCAGAGCAGAAATGTATAAGAACTCATTAAGTACTGATTTACAAAGCATTTTGCATCTGTTTATACTCAATGTTCATTTGGTCACAGTAGCTTATCTATCAGTTCAAGGAGCCTGTTAATTGGCATTAATTGTAGAAACAGTATATCAATTTGTCTGATTATAAGTTTATTTATAAACTGTTTGTACCAGTTAGATATTTCTTTAATGTTTAAATATTTTGGAGCAGAGTTAAACATTCAGGTTATAATTCATAGTGTTATCTAATTTGATGGCACAGGACCATTTCATACCCTAGTTTGTCCATTGTCCATCCCAGTAGCTAGGATACTGTAGCTTTTATTCATGTTCTTCTACAATCCAGACAGAATTAAAAATGTGGAGGAACACTGAATTGTAGGCTCACAAAAGCCTATCAGATACCCCACAAGTTTACTTTGCATTGTCTATATCTTCACGCTTATATGTACATTTGTGATTCGTGGTAGTTATACAAGAAAGTGGCAACATATTCTTGTTTATTTACCAAAGTGAGTTAGGGGAGCTGGAGTTTGGGGCAAAACCTGGTTAAGCTTGCACAATAATGGGGATCTCTCTCCCCATCTGCCAGCAATAAAATTACTTGTTGCTCTTATACCATGAAGGAAGAGAAAATTAGGAAGGATATTGTAGCCAAAACCACCAAACATGAAAAGCATTCTTGGCTATCTTGGAATTCAGCTGTCCTCTAGCTTCAATTTTTAATTCCACTAAAATGTTTGTCCAAATTGTATGAACTTGAGATTATCTTTATTGGTAATTTTCTCTTTTTCAAAAGCAGTATGTTTTATGTCTAAACATTCACCTAATATTTTTTATTGACAAAACAAACTTAAATACAATTGTTCGTTGCATATTGACATTGCTTCATGAAATGTAAAATTTATTAATGATTGCTTCTACAAAATTAAAAGAAGTTAAAATGCAACATTATGGGCTGATCCTTTGAGTGACTAGCAACTTTGAGTGACTAGTGATCTGTGCTTTCTAAATTAAAAATAGGGATTGCTTTATTAAAGCAGCAGTCCCCAATCTTTCGAGTTTGGCAGCCTGGCAAGTGGCAGGCACATGCGCAAATGGAGTTTCATGTGCAAGCAGAGGGCGCTTGTGCTCGCACACAAAGCTCACTCACGCGAACCGTGGGCCTTTGCACTCGTGCATGAAGCTCCACTCGCATGAGCTGAGGGCGCTTGAGCAGAGGTGGCTTGAGCTTGTGCATGATGGTCCACTCTTATGAATGAAGCTTCGTGTGCAAGCACCTGCCACTCGCACGAGTGGCGTTTCACGTGCATGCCGCTTGCCCATTGATCGCGCAGCCCACTTTTAAACAGGCCACGGCCCGGGGATTGGGGACCCCTGTATTAAAGGAGTCGCAAGGAAAGACAAAAGCGAAAGGTTTTCCCAAACATCCAAGTCAGCTGAGGAACTCATTGACAGCGACTTATAGAGCAAGTTGGACCATTCTATATATTGGCTGCCTCTGATTGGTTGTTGAACACTGCAGCTGGCAGCATAATTCAAGCAAATACCTAATTCTCTCAGAAGCCACATGCAGATCATGAGATTTAAGGCCCAAGGTATCTTCTATTCCTATAAATTTGCCAACATAAATGGTATGTAGATTTCTAATTCTAAAATTGAGTAGCTTGATTAAAACATAATTTTATTTATTAAATGTTTAATTGTTTGTCTAACCAAACGGTTAATAAGGTTATACCAAACCCAGATTCAGTACATCATATATTTGTGGAATATGATCAGATCAGATAATCAATTATATATGTAGACTGCAGAAGGAAACATAAAATTATGCCATTCGTACTATTAAACATGTACGTATAATACCTTATATTAAAAATAAGAACCAAAATGCTTAAGTATTATCAAATCCGCTCAGTTTAAATTTTTTGAGGCCAAGAAAGGCCAACATTGGAAAACATTATAGGAAAAAACAACATATAACAGGTCATTTTAGACTTCGTACCCCCACCCAAGCAACCAAACAGCCTGACATGCACCCAAGATGGACAGAATAATGAAGATGAAAACCATGACACAAAACATGCTTTCATTTTTATTCACAAAACAGCTTAGCTTGAATTGCTAGAACATTACAAACAGCCTTTCAATTAGAGATGGTAAGAAAGCAGAAGATGAGGGTTTTTCAACATAAAAAAGGACTTCTATATTTTTTCAGCACAGGTTCTGCAACAGCTTACATTGGAATTCCAGCAATATTTCCAAATGGTCTCTAAAAGTGAATCATTGCAATTAGTTCTGGGTTTACTATAGTATGCAATTTTATTTGTTCTAAATTTTATTATTTTTGCTTTTCTTTTTAAAAAATGCCAGTTTTCAATATATTTCCATTTTATAAGACCAGACATCTTGCTGATTAAATCTCGTCTTCTCTGTAGAATTAGGGAAAAGAAACTACCTTATTTTAAATATATGTTCATTTATAAACATGAATTGAGGCATTCTAGAAACTAGCCACACTATTTTTCTTTAATGATGGAAATCAATCAGATAAATGAAGAAACTGCTGTGCTAATTACAGTAGTGCGTATTAGTAACTAGATTTAAAAGGTTACTGTAAATTTACATTCTCTACACAAGAACTGCATCTTCCACACATAAACAACATCAACACCAAAACACAGGAAAACAAATTGATTGATTGTCCATACTCTATTACATCTTGATACTTTATGGATTCTTTAAAAAAATTATTTGAAAACATTAATGCTTTACTAGTACTTAAAAGATGTTAAACAAATGCCAAAAATTATATTAAAAAAAGGAATGAAATCTGCAAGAAAATATTTTTGGTTCTAAAGGAGACATAGGCGCATCCATTTATTTCCGTCAAAAAATTCCTTGCCTGAGACAACACAAGCAAGCAGTGACATTGCACTGGAGGATAGAGCTTTGGGATTCTTGTTCCTATTGAAACCATCGGAATGCAGCACCTGTAGGAAGCATCACTTTCTGTAGAGACAGAAGAGAACAGAAGAGGGACACATGATAAGCAAGAATGAGAACAACCAGCCCAGGATAGAGTTTAATTTTGTGACATCCAGTGCACTAGAACAGGAAGTGCCATTTTCGGACTGCAGTGCTATCACTTGAAGCTTGCGATAGTGTTCATAACTGCCTCCCATATTTGTTTTTGCTTTCTGCTCCTGTCCAAGTTTTCTTGATAATTTTTCTTAGTACTCTTTTCCTACCCTTACTTTCTGCATCTGATCAAAACCTATAATCTATTCCACGATCTATTCTTCTTTAAAAGAACCACTAATCCACATGCAAATTGCCCTTAAACTCTATTTCAACATCTTCAAGAACTGCTAAAGGATGGAATAGAAACATTGGTATTTCTTGTATGACCTCAAAATAAGAAGTTGTCATTCACATAGCCTTGAGAAGAATTTACTATATTTAGTTAAGACTTCTGAGATTTGTATCACTTAAATCTTGCTACCCACCGTATGTGTTAGTCCTCTTTTACAGTGGAATGTATTTCTCATGAATAAAGTATAATGCATTTCTGTTCAAATCAACTTAGATTGGTGAAACTGTTGAAAGTCAGCATCAGGTTTGGAAATCTGTCCTTAGAAAATGAAGACAATTCAATTCACAGGACAGCAGTGAGAAAGTAATGAAAAAAGGGTAAATTCTTAAAAATATTTACCAATACTCCAATTTCAGATCATGAGGTTTCCAAGATTACAAGGGATGCCATTTGGAACATTCTACCAACATATATCCTTATACTATATGTGACTGATGAAGTTAATGACACACATAAAAAAAAAAATAACAAAACTAAACTAAACTTGTGCTATTATATAGTATCCTAATTCTTAGTGCTACTCTGGGCAACTACATAATTTGGGCAGCTAATCTGGCAACTACAATAACTTTATCAAATCTTGTGACAAACAAAAGGTGTTTAAGTGATCCAATTTAATCAGTTTCCATGTTGTCAAAGAAACGCCTCAGGCATTCAGGCCTTTATGCCCACTACACAATCCTGTGATTTAGGAAATATGTTATTTCCTTCAATGACTGAAGAAGCCTTATGGTTAGACAGCAGAGCTCACAATTTAGCATACCTTTGAGTAGACTGTGAGAGGATAATTTGCTGCATGAAAGTGTTAACATATGTATGCTTTTTATTTCCTTCTCAAAACTCCTGTACAAAAATTAAGACAGAAAAACCTCAATTTTAAGAACAAACTTTATCTCTGAATATATTTGGCTTAGTTAGGTAAACTTTCAAGCAAATAAGTTTCTCCGCCTATGCAAAATGTTCTTTCTGGAGCTTTTAGGCATGAAAAAAAGCCCTTCTCCATGCTACTATACATATGCAATGAGGTTTTTCCCACAACTCCACAATGCAGGTAAGACCTAGTCCATAAGAACAAAGAGCCAAGATTTCAGGTGGATGGAATATGGGTTTAAGTAACCTATTGCTGTTAAGACTTGTCTGTGCTTTACACAACAAGTAGAATAACAAACTTGTAAGCTATACTAGAGGTGAGGCAGGTTGTCAGGTTAAAACAGAAAACCACCTGGCTGAATGAGGCACCTGTTCTTTCTCAAACATCCATAGAAAAGTGGCCAGTTATGATGTCACTAATGTGCTGATCTCTCAAAGAAAAATGCCCATCAGAAAGGCTCTTGATGATACTCTGTCAAGGGCGAGATGTCAGTGAACTCTCAGGAAACAGGGAATTTCACTTTTATAGACAAGAAAGAGCATGGTGCTCACAACTCACAGTGCTCTGTTTTGGGCAGAGAGAAGAAATGTTTCTTTAAGCAGCATGAGAGCTCCATTCTGCAGATTTTTTTTTTAAGTGGCATGTGTTGAATTCAGCAAGCTAAGACTTGCTGGACATCAAGGCAAAGTAGAGATGCTTCCCAAGGCATAAAGGGGTATGGGAAAAATATAAATGATAGTAAAGCATCCTGGCTCACATAAAACTCTCAAGACGTGTTAGGCATAAAAGACATTAAAACTATTTATTTAGGGTCCAAGTTCAAATAACATAATTTAAAATACAGCACACCATTAATATATTTTGTGTGTGTGTCTATATAATATATATCTATATATATATATGTTATATTTTTTTACATAAATAAAGGGAGACTAGTATAGATCTATTTCAAGCTATTTAACAGAGAAAAAAAAACATATATACACACACACACACACACACACACATATATACATACATATATATATATGTGTGTGTGTATGTATGTATATACGTATATATGTATATATATAAAATATACATGCATATATAATGTATGTGTATTGTTACTAATGTAATGTACATAATGTAATGTAATGTATGCTGTATTTTAAATTTTGTGAAATAGAATGAGGAAATGCCATGCAAGTTAGCAAATTATTAGCACTGAGAACCAAACAATCAAAGCAGCTACTTTCATTGATGAGCAAAGATACACCTGTAGCCTCAGAGATGTTCTCTTCACATCCCACACTATCTAAGTAGATAGCATTGACTTGTCCACAAAGTAGATACTAGTACTGAAGAAAGTTATACATTATTCACTCTTTAAAAAAAGGCATGTATTCACTAAGTGAGACAAGGAATATCCTCTGGTTGATGTATATTATTACAGCAGCAAACATTATCTGGAAAATAGGATATTCTCTGTGATCAAAATGTGTACAGACATTAAATTATAAATTGCTTCAGTATCCAGAACAATCAACACCTCAAGAAAAGGAAAAACTGCAAAAGGCTTGCAATTTGGCTCCTTGCCTCACTTTGGTTACTTTAATCATCTACCATGTTACTAATCCAATACTGATCCTAATTAAGTTTAACTTCCATGGTGACTAAAATATATTTGGGAGATCCAAATCCATGAATCCCTAAATTATTTGATTTAAGATTCTTTAGGTCTGAAAATAGTTAATGATTTGAAGGGAGAGACATGCCAAATCTTTTCTATTCTATACCAATTCAGCAGATCCAAATCTAGTAGCAATTTGCTACATATCTTAGAAAAGATGCAGTTATCATTGGAATCCTAAAGGATGAAAATATTCCAAAAAAATTGCCACCACTGCAGAATTTGACATAGAAACTGAGCCTGCCATGCCAGAAATACAGAAATACTTACTTGCTTTATCCCACTTGAAATGTACTAATAATCAATTAAAAGCTCCCAGAAGTAATTAACAACAACAAAAAAATCAAGCTCAGGATGACTCAAGATAGAACCACATAATCAAGTCAGGCTTAGCTCAATGTCTAAGGGAAGAATCAGGTCTAACAGAATAACACAGTTGAAAGGACCTTGGAGGTCTTCCAGTCCAACTCCCTGCTCAAGCAGGAAACCCTATACCATTTCAGACAAATGGTTGTCCAATCTCTTCTTAAAAACTTCCAGCGTTGGAGCATGCACAACTTCTGGAGGCAAGTTGTTCCACTGATTAATTGTCAGGAAATTTCTCCTTAGTTCTAGATTGCTTCTCTCCTTGATTAGTTTCCATCTATTGCTTCTTGTTCTGCCTTCAGGTGCTTTGGAGAATAGGTTGACTCCTTGTTCTTTGTGGTAGCCCCTTAGATATTGGAACACACCTATCATGTCACTCTCCTAATACTTCTTTTCATTAAACTAGACATACCCAATTCCTGCAACTGTTCTTCGTATGTTTAAGCCTCCAGCCCCCTAATCAACTTTGTTGCTCTTTTTTGCACTCTTTCTAGAATCTCAATCTTTTTTAGATCGTGGCAGCCAAAACTGGGTGCAATATTCCAAGTGTGGTCTTACCAGTGCAGTATAAAGTGGTACTAACACTTCATATGATCTTGATTCTATTCCTCTGTGAAAGCAATCTAGCACTGCATTGGCTTTTTTGGCAGCTGCAGCACACTGCTGGCTCATATTTAAGTGCCTGTCCACTAGGACTCCAAAATCCTTCTCATAGTTATTACTATTGAGCCAGGTACCACCTATTCTATACCTGTGCATTTCGTTTTTCTTCTCATGTGGTACCTGCCCTGCAGAGCAGACACTTCCTTCAGGTTATCTTCTGGAGGGTTGGCTATTCCTATCTGTTTGGTGTTATCTGCAAATTTGATGAGTTACATTCTATCCCGTCGTCTAAATCACTGATGATGATCTTGAAGAGTACTGGGTCTAAGGCACAGCCTTTGCTTACCCCACTGCATTCTTCCCTCTATGTAGATGCAGTTCAATTAAGGATGTATTAAAGAGCATTAGGGTCTTGCGCCTTGTGAAGGGCTGGCCAGATAGGAACCAACTGAATCTCAGGGAGTATGGTATCTGCTCTGAGGGCAGGTACCATAAGAGTAGCCATATTTTCGGGTTCCCATTACACAACTTTGTTTGATAGAGGACCTTACCAACCTCCTCAGACTTTGTGGGGACAAGCAGAAATAACTGGAGATAAGTGGTTCTATAAATAAGCCTAGCCTGGGCCATGAAAAGCCTTAAAAATAATAATGGGGACCTTGAACTGCACACAGAAGTTCCTAGTACAGGTGTTAGTTACATAGGTGTACAGAAACAAGCTAACAACTACCAGTGCCATACACTATGGACCAGCTGTAGCTTTCAAGTAGTCTTCAAAGGCAGCCATTTAAAATGCACTAATAACCAAATACGACGTGACCAAAGATTAAGTGACAGCAAATAGTGCTTCTGGGTCAATGAATGGGTGCAAGTGGCATGTAAGATGTGTCTTATAAAGCCCTTCCTAATTGTACTGTTATTTGCTCAAGCAGGACCTGAGAATCTAGGAAAAACTCCAAATTGTACACCAAATCTGAAGGTGTACTAGAACTGAAGGGTCCAGAAACAGACATTGTCCCTTGTTGCTGTCACTTCTATACGGCACTTCAAATATCTGTAGATATCATAGCAAGATCATTTCACTATGCAATAAACTGAGTATTTCAAGTTGGGATGTTCTGCTTGTTAACAGAGGCCTAAAATTTGGAAATGGAGAAATGTGGTAAGACTGTAACTGCTTACCATTCAGAGGTCAATGAGTTTTTATAGATGCTTATGTAATAATGAGGATGTCTAATCATTAATACAGGGGGAAATAAAAACCCACTGGAATTTTAGATGAACAGCGATGAGAACCTTGCATTTCATGAAACTTCAAGCACAGCAGAAAGCCCAAAGAATGCACCCAAACTAAAAAAAAGTGATTTCCTATTATGAACAACTTGTCCCAGCAATAATAGAAGAGAACAGAAATGTGAGGATAATACTTACAAACCCTTGGATATCAATTCAGTTTGTCAATCTCTTCAAGTGAAAAAAATGGATGCTGAAATCATCACAGATGAAATAACTAATGATGGAATTCCAATCCATGCAAAATATTATAAGATTACAATCTAAAAAGCGTTTTCCATCTGATGGCAGCAGATGGCAGTGAGTTAAAAACACTGCCTTCCTTAGTCAGAAACCCTCTGGTGATGCTAAAGATAGGATCAAAGCTGAACATGATCTATAAACATTAGAACCTGTAGGCTGATTTGATCTAGACGACTGTGGTCTGATTTGCAGATAAAAGTTTCAGTGCTAAGGGTAGAATATTAGGCAGAAGAGGAACAAGGAATTGGGAGTAATTCCTAACTAAGCAGTAATTCTCCATTTTTTTCCCACCCAGGCATTTCTTCTCATTGAAAAGGCCTTATGCATTTAATGGATGGTCCTGATATAACCTAATACATGCATCCTTCAACAAACCACAAGAAAAAGTGCCATATGTATTGACAAAATTATGATTCATGAAATCCCCTTCAAGAAGCAATCTGTTAGATATTTAGTTATAGTTAAGTTGTCAACAGACCAGTCTGGATGACTTATCATAGAAAATGAATGCTGATACATATTGAGATTTGGGTAAGTAGGTAGAATTCATTCATTCGTTTGTTTATTATTTTACGCCTTCGAGTCAATTTTTTTTAACTTTAGATAAGGTTTTTCAGGAGTGGTTTGCCACTGCCTCCTTCCTAAGACTGAAAGAGAGTGACTGGACCAAGGACAACCAGCAGGCTTTGTGCCCAGTTTCTAGCTGCCTTAACCACTACACCAAACTGGCTGTCAAGTAGGTAGAAAGGTACAACCTTTTCCCATAAAAAATATGGCACTGGGCTATGCACATGTGGTAGTTAGTGATCTGAAAAGAAACTGTTCTCATAGAAACAGTTCTTGCTCCATGATATTCAATTGTTGTCTGTTACTGATCTACCAAAACAAAACAGGTGGAACAGGAAGAGCTCTGTTGTACAACTTGATATTATTATTTGCAGCACAAATAGTGTACAAATAGGTGTCAATTTACAACCATAAAAGTTAAATTTGGGCCACCATCAGATCCATCTTAGAAGCCACAGTCATGTTAGGAAATAAACAGATTTGCCACAAGGTCAGCAAACACCCAGTCAAAAGATGAGACAAGGTAACAAGATTTAGGATAAGCATAATGGTGAATATATCCTGAATCATTCTCATTACAACAAGAATAGTCTGCAAGAGTAAGGAGAACTGGGTGAAAATGTATAACGGAAGCAACTAGTTTCATATTTTGATCCATGGATGCAAGAACAAGAAACCTCAGGGCTTAGGAATCCATGTCATTATTTGTGTAAATGAGTAAAAGATTACAAAATAGCAACATGTCAAATCTATAAACTTCTTTATTGAATGAAGGAAAGGGGACAGACTAGCAGTATAGCAAGCCTGCAAACCTCTCTTGGACCTTATCTTCCAACATTACAACCACAAAAAACAGGTTCTTTATAAGCAAGTCCTTCAGAATAGCAAAGAAATGGAAAGTGGTGAAGAGCCAGAACCAACATTAGCGTTATCATAACACTACTGTAATAGGAATGACTGCACTCTAAAATTTAAACTTCTTTTCTCTTGTTCTCGTGACGCTCCTCCTCATCAGAGCCAACTCCTTTGTACTTCAAGCAAGTGAGGAAATTCATACAAGAATTAATCTCAGAAAGAATAAAACCTGATGTCAATTGCAACAAAATTCTTGTCAATGTAGTGGGGCTGCTGGATGCAGGCATTAATATGAGTTAATAATAGAAAAGGGTTTCTATATTGCAGAAACTTTAGCTACTGCAGATGCCACAGCAGAAATGTCATCCTGAAGGATACTTTGCCACTATGTAAAGGAGCCAGTGCCATGAACATCTGGCAGTCAGAATTATATACTTGTCCTCTAAACACACAAGTCCAAGAGAACATCTGTCAGAAGACGGTAATTGGATTCTACATTTAAGACTCTTATAAAATGAGACCTTTAGAGCCACAGGGAGGCAGAGGACACCAGAAATGTGATTGGATGTGATAAAATAACAATGATTACACAAACTGGAAAAAGACATAAATGATGGAAAAATACAAAACAAGGAATCACTTCTCCAAATGATTGATCACAATATTGCTGTGCATGTCAAAAGGAAATGAGATAGTGAACAGCACTTCCCAAGTATGTATACAGGAAGATGGAAGAAGCGCCTTTTTCTTACTCATCTAGAAATATTCTGATAATAATAAGGCATAGAAACCCCTTTGTTTGAAATATGCGGGGCAAAAAGGAGCTTATCCTAAATATATAATATTTTTAATAAGAAATTCAGAATGCAGTATTGCATGTGGAAAGCAATCTACTAACTTCAGCCTGGAACTAGGCAATCAGATATTCAGCTTCATCATATCTTAAGAGAAATTAGGAAAGTGTGGAAAGCATGTGTAACACCCAGTTCTGTTCTAAGACTTACGGGAATTACCCATAAAAATAGCACAGTCAGTTCAGCTGAAATCATTATCCTCCAGGCCCTTACTTGGATTGTGGCATTCCTGTCTCAAGGAATTAACCAGATGCTTGCTATTCCATTTGGCATAATGAGGGACCATCTCAATAATTTTGTTTGCACTGAAACCAGTGCATTCTATTTTGCATAATTTCCCATCTTATAGGGATATTTATAGAATATGGTTACAGCATGACATACTATTTGTACAAATACTTATGTAGCATCTAGAGATGATCACACCCTATTTCAAAAATTTAAAAGTGGGCCAAAAATAAATTCTGATTTGTTTTCATAAATTAAAAGAACAAAAACTTTAGTGTCAAAAAAATACACCACATGCATGGATTGCCTAAAAACAGTTTTTACAGGTAAAATATCTAGCTTTGTCCTTTTGCACTGTCAAAGCAACAAGGAAGCACCATTATCTATTCAAACATATATGCACAAATATTGTAATGATTTTGATCTGGTATGCCTGTAGCCAAACTGTATGCACACCAGGGGTGGGTTCTAACTTACCTCGGTGCCGGTTCGCTTCCTCCCACGCCTTGTGGGCGCGCAGTGCAAAAAATAATAATAATCCCCCCCCCCAAAAAAGACAAAAACAAGATGGCGACACATGCGCAGTGCCGGAAACTCGGCTTCTGCGCATGCGCAGAAGAAAAAAAAATGTACATTTTTTTTTAAAAAAGATGGCGGGGTCCACGGACCGGCACCGACTGAACCGGATCCGTGACATCATCATGACATCACCAGTGGGTTGCTACTGGTTCGGGCAAACCGGTCTGAACCGGGAGGAACCCACCTCTGATGCACACATAACCTTAAAAATAAATTCCACTGAATTTAGTGAGGTTTATTCATAAATAAGACAGCGTTAAGATAGTTTAAATCTGGCTTAACTTTGTCTTATTTAAAACATTTGTTGAGAACTCAATTTCCCCAACATTCAGATTTGTTTCATTTCTAAGGACATCCCTAAAAGGGTCAAATGTTATCTATTAATTATAGTTCTAACTTTGAATAAGCATTTTATATATCATAACTGCTATCCAAATTGGGATAAATCTAGAAAGAAAGAAAAATTCAATTTAGCTGAGTGAACAATCATGACAAACAGCACTTTGCTGCAAAAAAACCCCTCCCAATTTAGTCAGCAATGTAAATATCTCTGACTAGAATTTCCTTAAATGAGGTTTAACATGAGGCACTGCAGGTTCTAAACCATTTTACCTATTCTTTCCCTCTCTACATTTTCAATGTAGAGCGAACAAAATATTCACTCCCTCTTTTATGCATCAGATGAGTCAAATATATAAATGTACTAAGTTTACTGGCAAAACTCTAACTTCTTTTTGAGAGTGGCCTCCCTCTTCTTTTCATGAATGAGCCTGCACTCCAATATATATATATATATATTTTTAAAGTCAAATTGCCCAATATATAAGATACCGAAATGGGTCATCTGTGAGTCACAGATAAGGGTAATTAAGTGTATTCAATTGTTTGCATTTTCGTTTAACATACTAGCTAGCTAACCCCTAGTACAATGTTTCCCATACTTGGGTCCTGCTAAATGTTTGGATTCCCGGAATGGTCAACACTGAAGTATGATCCTAAGTGTGAGTTCAAGCATCTGAGAGTCACCAGTTGGACAAATCTAGGATACTTTAAAGATAAAAGGGCTGTTTATTCAGAAGATTACCCTTTAGAAGTCATGTGTAGACATATAATCATATACAGAGGCAGTAGGCCTCTGAAGAGCAGATGTTCTGAATATCTTGATGCCCTACTTTTGAGATTCCAAAGGCATCTGGCTGTGCTTTGGTTTGGTCTTGCAAACCAGATTTTTTGGGGGGGTGGGGGGGTGTTGGAAAAAGAGAGAGAGAGATATTACATAATAAAGACAAGCAGTAGTTAATTTATCTTTGCATTTTATTACCCCTAAGGTTGAGATTAAAGTAGCTTTACTTTGTGGGGAAGAGCATGGTCTCTGTCTCTGAAAAGAACTTCTCTTCTATGCTTCTTTTCATTCACCAAATAGGTATCCATTAAGTTGTAAACATCAAAAGCATCCTCAATTACAAAATGCTTTCCATTTAGATTATTTGCATTTTCAAGGGCAAAATATTTAGTATGGAACAGCTCAGGAATAGGACAACTATGCCTCAGCTCAAGAAGAGGGGCTCAAGAATAAGGGATATAGCAGGTTATTTGTTGCAATCAGTGAACATTGTGGAACTTCATCTTATTCTGTCCTATTCGGGTATGATTAATGCTTTCAAAGGACCACTGATAAGCAATATGATATTACCAGGGTAGTTTAATATCCTCCTCCACTGGATATTCTTTACAACAAGTTCATCATGCAGCATTGTAATTTGTTCATAGATGCATGAAACACAGAAGTGCAGTGTTTTTCATTCTTTTCAGCTGAACATAAATTGCCAATTAAAATAAGCCTTATTATTAGTGATCAAGTAGCAAAAGGCAGGTAAGTATGCACAGGAAAATATAGCACACATTTTACAAGATTCTTTTTAACCATGGCTAATTAAATTAAGCCATAGTGATAGGGGTTTATATGAAAGTAAACCATAAGCTATGGTTTAAAACACTCAGTTACAAGCTTCATACAGCACACTAAATCAAAAGCACACAAAGCAGATTAAGTCTTAAATGCAATATGTGGATCCAGCCAAAGGGTCCAAGCACCCCCAAGAATTCATGCATTTTATATTTTAACTCTCTTAAACTGGAGATGTTGATTTTTGCAGTATTTAAATTTAACAATGTCTAATCTGTTCTATTTATTTCACCTCAATTATACAAAAGGGTGCAAGTTCTTTCCACACAGAGCTATTATACTGAACGAAGGAACAATTCAGGAAAAACAAAGCCTGAGTAAAGAGCTGGATACAGAAATAAATCTGCCTTGCAAGATAAAACCAAAATTACTTTCAAAGAATTCTGGGCCTTCTGAATCTTTCTCAGACAAATATGATAACCACAACTGGATGTTATCATACTTGCTGCATATATAATTTTGCATTGTCCATTACCACCTCCGTTCTATAGATGAATTATTACTTTAAACATCTCAAAGGGGCATGCACTCATATATCCATACAAACAGACTTTGGCTCCTCTTTGATCCTACAAACCACAGAAACTAGTATTTGGAGTTTCTAGAAAAGTAAGCATTTCACTGTCTTCTTTTATATTATCTTTCTACCTGTGGCTAAATTAATGCTTCACGGGGAACTAGATATATGTTGCATATTTGTAACTTATTGTAGAATTGCAGGGTTCGGCATATTCTTTGCATGTTTTTATTTGTCTAACAGCAGAATCAGCATAGGATAATAGCACCTTGAGTACTCCCTAAATAGAAAAGGGGCGTTGGTCTTACCTGATACGCCTCTTCTCATCAGGAGGAGCCAGCAGTCAGGATGGGCTGTCCTTGTCAGTCAGCAACGAGGACCGAGTCAAATTTGCATATAGCCGGATCCGCTTCCTGGTTACCCAGTTCTGACGAATCCGAAGAGAAGACTCGGTGCGGCCAATAAACAAGAGGAGAGCCCACAAAAAAAGGGGCGTGCTCACATCCCAACAAAACGCCAACTGGTCCAAAACGAGGAAAAATCCGAAAAACGAAAAGTAACGGAAAAAGGCAACCACAGAACATAAAACGATGAAGCCAAACAGAACAACAAAGGGAGGGAATGACTGCTGGCTCCTCCTGATGAGAAGAGGCGTATCAGGTAAGACCAACGCCCCTTCTCCATCGTGGGAGGAGCCAGCAGTCAGGATGGGACATACCAAAGCTTGTAGTCCCAGTGGGAGGGCCCTAACAGGTAGAAGCCTCGACAACCCTCTGCAACACCCTCCGCCCGAAGGCAGCATCAGCCGACGCGTACTTGTCATTCCTATAGTGCCGGATAAACTGGGAAGGAGAGGCCCAAACCGCCGCCCGGCACAAATCCTCCAAGGAACATCGGGTTGCCCAAGCGGCAGACGTAGCAGCGCTATGGGTAGAATGTGCAGTAATGCCCGCCGGGCAGGGAAGCGCGGCCAGCTCATAGGCCTTGGCGATGGCCCCCCTGACCCAGCGTCCGATAGATGTCGAAGAAGCCTTCAAACCCAAGGACCTGGGCAAAAACGCCACAAGAAGAGCCTCCGTCCTCCGGAAAGGGCGAGTGCGCTCGATGTAAATGCGGAGAGCCCGCCGGACGTCCAACGTATGCCACCGGAGGGATGAACAGGCTTGGAGCAAAAGGAGGGCAGCACCAGCTCCTGCGCCCGATGAAAAGTCGAGTTAACCTTCGGAAGAAAGGAGGGGTCCAGCCGAAGTACCACCTTGTCGCGGTGAAAAATACATAGGTCGTCACGAACGGAGAGTGCCGACAGCTCCGAGATCCTGTGCGCGGACGTTATAGCCAACAGGAAGGCAACTTCAAAGGACAGGTGCCTGAGAGAGGCCTCCGGAGGGGCTCGTACGGCGCCCTAGTAAGTGAATCCAGGACCTTGGGGAGGTCCCAGGTCGGGAAACGGTGAACCACGGGTGGACGTAGGTTAGCGGCCCCCTTGAGAAAACGACGCACAGTGGACAACTGCGAGAGAGAACCGAGGTGACCACACGACAGGACCGAGGAGAGAGCCGCTACCTGGCGTCGCAGGGTGTTCGGCGACAGGCCCTTGTCGAGACCCATCTGCAGGAATTTCAGGACCTTAGGCAGAGGAATCCGGAGCGGGGACAGACCCTGGGAGGCACACCAGGCGCAGAATGCCTTCCACGTCGCCGAGTAGATTCTTTCTGTGGATGGCCTGCGGGAAGCCTGGATGGTCAAAATCACATCCGCATCGAAATCCTGGCGACTCAAACTGCCCCGCTCAAGCACCAGGCGGTCAACTGGCACCACTGAGGGTCCGGGTGAACCAGAGACCCCTGGCTGAGAAGAGCAGGAGAGACGGGGAGTCTCCAGGGATCCGCTACCGACAGGGCCCTGAGGTCCGCAAACCAGGGCTGTCTCGGCCAGGAGGGAGCAAGTAGTATCAGTTCCGCCCGTTCCTGAAGCATCTTCCGGACGACCTGGGCCAGTATAGGAAGAGGGGGAAAAGCATAAAGGAGACCCGGAGGCCAGGTGCACCGAAGCGCATTGACCCCCTCCGTCCCCCTCGCGGGAAAGCGGGAGAAAAACCGCGGGAGCTGGGTGTTCCCCGGGGTTGCGAAGAGGTCCACCAGGGGAGGCCCGAACCTGTCGGCGATAGACCAGAACACCGACGGGTCCAGACGCCACTCGGCTTGGTCCACCGTCGACCGGCAGAGCCAATCCGCCTGCACGTTGGCAACCCCAGAGATGTAGTCCGCCGACGAGAGAAGATGGCGCTCCGCCCACAGGCCCAGTCGCAGCGCCTCGGTTAAGAGAGTCCGGGAGTGGGTACCCCCCTGATGTGCGCCTTCGTCGTTATGTTGTCGGTCAAGACCAACACATGGCGGCCCGATACCAGATGACGGAAGTCCTTGAGAGCCAACGACACCGCACATAGCTCCAGCCAGTTGATGGGGCACCTGGCCTGCTCTGCCGACCAAAGGCCCTGAGCCATGTGACCCTGACAATGTGCGCCCCACCCAGAGAGGCTTGCGTCCGTCGTGATGATGACCGGGTCCGGAGCCGTGAAGAGGGAGCCCTTAGCTATGGCCGGAGACTGCCACCAAAGTAGGGAGCGCCGAACTCGTGACGGAAGCTGGACCTTGAGACACGATGACCCGCGGCCCTCCTTCTGAAAAGGAAGGAGGAACCACTGAAGCTCCCGAGAATGAAGACTCGCCCAAGGGGTGATGGACAGGCAGGAAACCATCTTTCCCAGAAGAGTGGACAGGAGAGACAACGGAGACAAGACCGTGCCTCGCACCTGAGACGTCAGCTCACGGAGACTAAGCTGCCGTTCCTCGGAAAGGAACACCATACAAGCCCGGGAGTCGATCACAGCTCCTAGGTGAGCAATAGACGTGGAAGGGGAAAGGTGGCTCTTCGCGATGTTAATAGAAAAGCCGTGGTCGCGCAGGACCGTAGAAGTAACCCCGAGGTGCCGAAGTGCCAGCTCTTCGGAGGGCGCGTGTACCAAGATGTCATCAAGGTAACACTGGACCCTGATAGACAAGGTCCTAAGATGGGCCGTGAGGACTGCCAGCACCTTCGTGAACACCCTCGGGGCCGACGAGAGCCCGAAGGGGAGGGCCCGGTACTGATAGTGCCTACCTGCATAGCAAAACCGCAGAAACTTGCGGTGATGCCGAGCAATAGGGATATGCAGGTAGGCTTCAGTCAAATCCAGGGAAGCCATGAAATCTCCCTGCTGAATACAAGCCAAAATAGAATGCAGAGAATGGATCTTGAACTTCCTGTAATTTAAGTGCAAGTTCAGACGCTTTAAATCTAAAATTGCCCTCCACCCCCCCGAGGCTTTGGGAACCACAAAGAGGATAGAATAAAAGCCCAAACCCTGCTGGGAAAGGGGTACCCGCTGGATGGCCCGAATATCCAGCAGGTGCTGTACCGCCTCCTCCATGAGAGCCCGCCTGGAGGGGTCCCTGGAGGTGGAACACTTAATAAAAAACCTCGGGGGAGGGGAGAGGAACTCAAGCGTAAGGCCAAAACGAACTGTGTCAAGTACCCAGGAATCAGAGGTGGTAGAGGCCCAGCGGGATGTGAATCTAGCTAGGCGACCCCCAATAGGGATGTCCGGGAAATCACCACTTCCCCCTCCTAGCGGAGCGGCCACCAGAGGCCCTGCAGAACGGTCTCCTAAACTGTTTCCCCCTCCCGGCCCGATCCTGGGTGGAATGCGATCGGAACCCGAACTGACCTGGGACCCGGGAGAAACTGGAGCCCTGGTCAGGCTGTCGAAAGGGCCGTCTGAAGTAAGGGGACTGCCTCGGGAAACCCTTGCGGGAGAGCGAAGGAAGGACCTTCCTCTTGTCACGGGACTCGACCAGGATGGGCTCAATCGACTCCCCGAACAGTTGTCTCCCCGTGACGGTCCCCGAGGCTAGGCGCCACTTGTGGCGAGCATCAGCGGGCCACTGCCTCAACCAATGCATGCGCCGCGCAACAGTAGTGGCCGCCAAGGCCTTAGAAGCGAACCTGGAAGCATGCAGTGAAGAGTCGGAGAGAAACTGACAGGCCGCGAAAACCTTGTTCAGGTCCTGCCGCGCAAGAAATTGGCAGGTTGCAAAAACCTTATTCAGATCCTGGTGCGCTCGCAGGTCAGCAGCTGGAAGGTGCTCCTGGATCTGCCGGAGCCAGATGAGAGAAGCCCGGGCGAAAAAGGACGAGGTTGATGAAGCCTTGATGGACCAGGCAGCCGCCTGTTGGGCCCGAATCAACGCCTGTTCCATCTTCCTATCCTCAGGCTTAAGAACCTCCTCCGACTCGCCCGGCATCGCGGTTGGTGCATGCAGGGCCAACACTGGCGGATCAACCGAAGGAAGGTCAAGCAGGTCCGCTAAGGCCGGAACAATGTTGAAGAACTTGCGTTCCATAGCCAACGGGGAAGGCCCGGAAGCCGGATTGATCCACTGTCACTTCACCGTGTCCAGAAACAAGGGCGGAGCCGGCATAAAATCCAAGGCCGGAGTGACTTCAGAAAAGAGCGGATCAACCTGCTGGTCGCCCAGCTGTTCCTGAGGAGCAGGGAGCTCAAGTCCCACCGCCGCCTTAGCCTTGGCCAGGAGGGATCTGAAAAGGCCTGGGGGGAACAAACCCGAGGAGGACGGCTGTTCAGAGTCCGCGTCCTCATCGTCAGAAAGGTCCCATGAATACTCCTCCACCGAGGCCTATAAATCCGCCTGACTAGCCGCCTCAGAGACGTCAGAGAAATCGTCCTCTTCAGCCACGCCTGTTCTAGCATCTGACAGGACCCCGCGACGGGAACTCGAACTCACGCCCTGGTGACGTGGGAAAGAGGAGGCCAGGGACTGCAAGTTAGCGCCTATACTCCTCTGCACTGCCTCCGCAATCCACATCTGGAGGCTGGCCTGATCCAGGGGCAAGGAGAGATCAGAGGCGGATTGAGCCACAGACTGGATGCTGGGGCCTGTAACAGGAAGGGCTGAGGGTTGGACCTGGGGGGCCGCTGTAGGCCCCAGGCCTGCTGGGCCCCAAAGATCGGTGGTTGGGATGGGTAGAGCCGGGGCATCCAGGTTCAAGGAATCATCGCCAGACTCCTCAGCCCCCACCAGAATTCTGAGAGGATAGGGTCTTAGCCGCCCTGGAGTGAATCTTTTGTAGGGCCCTATCCCTCCGCTGCTCGGCCTTCTCAGAGGCCCTAGACCCAGGCTTCGGCCCTCTAGAATGATGAGAGGAATCAGCCGAGTCATCCTCCACAGTCGCCCTGTTGGTCTTTCTATGCCGCTTGCCACCGGGCTTGAGACCCTGGGGTGGGGCTCCGTCCGACATCTTGTACACAATGGCCGCCCGATGCAAGCTGGGTAGAGGCCCGAGCCCAAGTCACGCCCCCAGATAGGGCCCTTGGCAAAGTGGCTCCCCCGGGAGACTGGAAAGGAGGAGGTAGGAACCCCCAATCCCCCAGCCGGAACCCCCTCTGGCGGTGGCAGACCGTACGAAGCAGCTGGTGGCCCCTAGGAACTTTGCGGCAGCACCGGAGAGGGCCGTTGATATGCTGGTGCGCTAGGGCCGTCGTCCGCCGGCACGAGGGCGGGAAACCGCGAGCGAACGCTCCAGCGTTGAAGCCCAGCCAGGCAAAGGAGCCGAGGGAAGAGGCCGCCACTAGCAATGGGGAGCCGCGAGCGGCAGCTCCAGCGGCAACAGCCCCCGTTAACGAGCCGATCACAAGTAGACCGCAAGCAAAAGCTCCAGCGGTAATAGCCGGGCCGGTGGAAAAAGGCGCCAAAACTGATCCGGAGCGAAAATGAGCAGCCGCGAGCGAAAGCCCCAGCGGCAATCGAGCTCTGCGCCGAAGTGGGCCTGGGATGGTGGGGTGGGCGGAGACGCGGCAAGAGGGTGGCTAGCCCTCGCGGCCAAATCGCCAGGGGCGATCAAGTGGAAGCAAGTCAATTCGAATGTCCAGACCCCAGGCCGCAGCCGCTAGAAAGGCTCGAGCAGAGAATGGGGGGGTGGAGGCCGAAGCCGGGTCCCCCCCCACGTGGCAGACTGGGCTACAAGCCGCTGTGTCAATGCCACTCTAACTCCACGCCCACCCAGGAGAAGGCACTCACAGATCTTCGAAGTCAGGGAAAAATGAAACTCTGAATGAAGGAACCAGCAGTGGGATGGAGCAAACCAAAGCCGCGTCCAAATCTGCCGAGGACCGAGTCAGAAGTGGGTAACCAGGAAGCGGATCCGGCTATATGCAAATTTGACTCGGTCCTCGTTGCTGACGGACAAGGACAGCCCATCCTGACTGCTGGCTCCTCCCCCGATGGAGAATCAGGGCATACAATAAACAATACTATTGCTGGGAAGGCTTTAGTGATTTCTCAGTCAAAGACCTGGGTTACATTTTACACATTTTGATCAAAAGTAAACATTTTAGAAAAATGTTTTCTCTAATAGCCAGTACGGATTTCATCTAATGAGACTATGCTAATAGGTTTAGCATAGTTAATACATATTTTATATGTATATACAACTATCTGTATGTGATTTGTTCCCTATCTCAAAAATAGAAATTGGCTCCAAAGGTACAAATTTGAAAATGAAAGCAGTCTAGTTTGAGCGAACTAGATAAACAATTTTGCTAAATCAATTTGCAGTAGATATGAAAAAGCTGCAAAGCAGAGAAACAAGACTATCTGAATGGAAATATTTATTCATACTACAGTAATATATACTAATCTCCTGATTATTTTGCCAGTTATAGAACAGAATCAGATACCTCATTCAATAACAGGTAAAGAATTTTTTAGTAAATAAAGAGCAAATCATTAATTAATTTTAAACAGCTGCATATGCACTTAATGAATTCCTTTTTTATACATCCCTAATGATGCAGGACCTGATCCTTGTATTTCTTTATTCTTCAAACATTAAATTCTGCAAATTTACATGGAGTTTCAGTAGAATGCAACATTGGTGCAATTCAGTCACTCTATTTATTTCTTAATGGAGTGAGTGATCATATTATGAATAAAACTCTTCGTATTTGAGCCACTTCAAATTCATAAAGTTTTTTCAAACTATTCAAATTTGAAATGCCCTTTTTGAAGTCTGAAATAATTGATTACTTTGGAAATGTTGTATGTCTAAATCAGTGTTTTGATATTAAAACAAAGTGATTTTGAACTCAAAGCAAAGCTTTGGTAGGCATTTTGAGCTTGGTAAGTATATTTCAAATGTAAAGCAGTTGTGAAATAGTTGAAATATAAAATGTTTTGTATATTACTGATCCATATTGGAATTTTCTTTACAGTGTTTTCCTTCACTTGATGCATTGTACCAGAGTTTACACTCCACTCTCTACATCTTTTTAAAAGTCCTTGGATCATGTATACAATCTCTCCAAGTTGAAACTTAGAACTGCAGAAATATGCTGCCTGAACACAGAATAATTTGTTTTAAGCAGGCTCTTAACGATAAGATTAGTTAGGAAAGAACAGAGGTTCTAGATTTCAGCAGGACCTGTATGCAATGTTTGGCCTGTTTTAGGCAGAGAAATACCATTTTCTGCATTTCTCACTAACAAATTATGAATTAAAATACAGGTAGTCCTCGACTTACAACAGTTCATTTAGTGACTGTTCAAAGTTACAACAGCATTGAAATGAAGGACTTAGGACCACTTTTCATACTTATGACCATTGCAGCACCCCCATGGTCACGTGATCAAAATTTAGACACGTGTCAACTGACTAATATTTATGACGATTGTAATGTCCCAGGGTCATGTCATCCCCCTTTGCGACCTTCTGACAAGCAAAGTCAATGGGGAAGCCAGATTCAATTAACCATGTTACTAACTTAACAACTGCAGTGATTCACATTAACAACTGTGCCAAGAAAGGTGATAAAATGGGGCAAAACTCACTTAACAAATGTCTCACTTAGCAACATAAATTTTGGTCTCAATTGTGGTCATAAGTCAAGGACTACCTGTAAGAAGTCCTAGGATGGGAGTGAAGTGAAGAAATCCTTACTGTGAGATGATGACAGCTCTTGCAAATCAGAAGACAGGCAGCTCTGAACAATCAGGGACCACAATCCACTGACTCTGTGTCCTGTATTAATTAGACAGAGGAAGGACCTATTGGATTTTCTACTCAGGATGGATGCTTTTAAATAGCAATTTTAAATTTCTGATTTAAATCCCACAAAAATCTGATTTAAATACTTAACCAAAGAAATTGTCTTGATATGGTGGATACAAAGGCATACTGGGAAAATAATTAACAGAAACTGACCATTGCCTTAATGAATAAAGTATGTTTTTATGTATGAATACATACCTGCACCATGAAATATAACAAAAAGAAACAGGATCAAATAAGACATGCACAAATCTGGCAACTGAATGAAGCGGTTTGTCAAAACTGACTTGGCTTCACCGTTGCTTGTACCTGATTTCAGCTCACAATTTGCCAAACAGAAATGGGAGGAGAGTTGGTAAATTCCTAGGGAGGGGGGAAGTCTAAGGAATGTATGAGTGCTTTCTGCTGCCTGAGAAGAGATACCCATCAAGGTCAGGTTCCAGTCTGTTCTAACGGTGCAGACTGTTTTCCCAAAACAAAAGCACTGTGTGTAACTGGTTTTACCTATGCAAGTTTTCGCGGGAAAACCTCAGAACTGACTTTGCTTCTGCTGTACCTAGATGGATTTCAATAGTTTTATTCTTGCTGAACTAATTGGACCAGGAGTTCCTTTTTTTAGAATGTGCCAACTGAGATGGTTCACACTGTTGATCCACATACCGTTTTCATTATCTACTGTATTGTATTCTAATATACTGTACTTCTTTTCAGTCTTTATCTCTAGGAGACCACAGTCAAACTCAAGGCTTTGTGGGCAATTTTTCTACTGAGTTATAACTCCATAGGAAGACTCATCTTCATAATAAAAGGTAAGATTATGGGCCAGGTCCTTAAGAGACTACGTTATGATTCTCTCTTTTATCTGGTTTGATAACTCTAGGAATATGCATCTGGTTTTCCTACTGACTCTTTCCTTTTTATCCAAATGTTATTCACACCATAACCCACAAGAAATATTTTTGAGGCACATTTGCAACTTCTTGTGGGGAAACCTGTTTGCCATATTATTATACTTTCAGACAAAGCAAAAAGCTAGCTCCCATGTTGCCTATTGTTGTCTTCATTCTTCATTATCCTGGTGATTCTTTTCCCATTCTTACAAAAAAGTAAAAGGAAATACAAGGAAAAGAATGCCTACAAAAAACCACTGGTACTTCAGCAACAGTTCTGAGTTTTCTCTTGAGAAGGCATGAAATATTCTGAAGGGACTAGGAGAGAGAAGAAGCACTGTCCTCTCTTTAGGAGATGTTTAGGAGCCTCAAAAAATCTCCAGCTATATACAGATTATTAGGCTAGATTTCATCGATATTATAACAATAGCCTGCCTGTTCCAATCCCTCAAACAACCATGTGCAGATCACCTTCCATCCCCTAGTTTATAGAAGTAAAGTGTGACATGTTAAAGCCAGTTTGGGTCTAGCAGTCAAGGCAATGGCTAGAAAGCAGGAGATTGTACGTTCAAGTTCCGCTTTAGCCATAAAAGCCAGCTGGGTAACTTTGGCCCACTCACTCTTTCAGTATAGCCCACCTCGCAAGATTGTTGTTGTGGGAAAAATAGGAAAAGGATGTTTTGAATATGTTCACAACCTTGAATAATTTGCAAATAATAATATAATATAATAAATATAATATAATAATATAATATAATAAATATAATATAATAATATAATTATTATTATATTCTTCTTCTTCTTCCTCTCCTTCTTCTTATAATTATTATTATTATTCTTTCTTTTATTCTTTAAACATGACCCTCAGTCAACTGAACATTTAAAAGTGTCACAAATACAA
>QLTV01003124.1:1823286-1877401 GCA_003457575.1 Thermophis baileyi
AAATTCATGACAACAGAAATTTTAATAGTGTGTGCGTGTATATAATAAAATATAATATAATATAATATAATAATATAATATAATAATCAGGATGCAAATAAAAAAGAAGAAAGTATCTACCCTTTATGACAGCTTCCTGCGTGCATATTGTTATCCCGAAGTACTATTTCTATATGTTATGCTTCTTTCAAATGCAATATTTCTATTCAATTGAAAGATCATATATGATAAATTCTGTGGACAAATCATATTATTCTTGGGAGGTTAACAGCAGCTTTCTCGACTTTGGAGCACTCCAGAATTGTTATCCTACAATTTCTATGATTCTCAATAATTATGGAAGTGATGATTCCAATGTATCCAGAGTGCACCAGATTGGGGAAGGCTGGTCTACATTATTTCTTACTTCTGGATCTACACGTGAACGTTCTTTGCTATTGAAAGTATAAAATCATGCAGTTGTTTTAGAAGTTATTTTGGAAATAATGCCATTCCATTTTTTTTATCGAAAGCAGGAACTGCAATGCAACACATTACTATAAAATACACAATAGCTTGCTGCCCAGACTCTGCTTAGGTATCTCCAACAAAACAACCCTCACCAGCTGGAAGGTTCTTAGTGCTTCTTTCAATTTCATCCATTCATTATAGCCTTTTCTTTCTGGACCCAGAGAACTATTCTGATTCTTTGTTTGCATGACTGTCTTTCAAACACTATTATGTTTTAATCCACCAATGATGATATTTCTCTTAATAAACTTTAATACTGTCTGAAGAAATGAAAATGATAAAATAGTAAAACTAAATTGCTTGGATAGTAAATAAATGTCACAATGCTAATAGAAAGAACGTTGGACTTACCTGAACGTTTGTTCTATGTGCGCTGCGCGGGAGAGTCCAAGCATGGGTCTGCATGCGTCTGATTGGCCAGAGACTGAGTAGCAAATTTCCTTAGCCACGCCTCTTCCTCTCGGCTGAGCTCCAGTTTTTCGACGAAGACTTGGATCTTGAGAGGACGTAGCCAGAAGATGAAATTGCTCCCCTGAACACTGGACCATTAAGGAACCAGGGTGGGATTGGTAAGTCCAATGTTCTTTCTCCTGTGCGCTGCTTGGAGAGTCCAAGCATGGGATATACCCAAGCTAAATATCCACAGGGCGGGAAACAGTCTGGTCCAGGGTCCCCCCGACAGGAAGAACCCTTTGAAGCACTCTCCTTCCAAATGCAGCCTCAGCCTCAGCAAAGATGTCTAATTTGTAATTCCTGATAAATGGCGAAGGGGAGGCCCAAGTCGCCGCCCTGCAAATATCCTGAATCGATGCTTGCGTCGCCCAGGCAGCTGTGGTGGCTGCGCTTCTGGTCGAATGGGCCGTAATGCTGCATGGAGCGGGTCTGGTCTGATGATCATAGGCCAGCGCAATGCAGGTCTTGATCCAGTGCCCGATGGTAGATGGAGTTACCTTCTTGCCCATGGAGGTCGGCTGAAACAAAACGAATAATGATTCAGTCCTCCTAAAAGTGGCAGTTCTGTCGATGTACTTTCGAAGGGCTCTGCGGACATCTAAGGTATGCCACCGTCGCTGTCGAGGATATCTGGGATTTGGGCAGAAATCCGGCAAGATGACCTCCTGGGTTCTGTGAAACAAGGAATTGATTTTGGGAATGAATGTTGGGTCCAATCGTAGAACGACCCTATTTGAGTGGAAGACGCACAAGTCTCTACGCACGGAAAGGGCCACCAGTTTGGAAATTCTTTTAGCAGATGTTATTGCTATGAGAAAGGCCACCTTAAAGGTCAGCAGTCTGAGATTGGTGGATCCTAATGGTTCTAACGGAGGAGACGTGAGGGCCTGTAGGACTAACGACAGGTCCCAAGTAGGGTATCTATGCACCGTTGGAGGTCGCAAGTTAGACACCCCTTTCAAAAAATTATGCACCCTCGGGTGTTGAGAGAGGGAGTACGTTCCATCACCGCTCAGAATAGTGGCTAAGGCGGTTACTTGTCTGCGGAGGGTAGTGTTGTGGTCCGCCAGCAGCCTGCGGAGCTGGCAGCAGAGTCGGACAGCGAGGAGGCTGGGGAGGAACCTGGGCCAGGCCTGGAGTCTGGAGAAGACTCGGTGCCAGAGGCAGGGATCCAGCCAGGGCTTTTGGGGAGGTCTGTCCCGCCTTCAGAACCTCCAGAGACTGACATGAGCAAGGCAGAGGAACAGGAGGAGCCTGTTCTCAATGCGCGTAGGCGCAGAGCTGCCAGAAGGCAAGAACAGTTACAGAGGAGAAGGACTACTCGGGAGTAAGGCTTGGAGATAATTGGCCCCTCCCATAGGCTATAAAAGTGGAGCAAACAGATGTGCTCGTAGCAGGAAGCAACTTGGTTCACTTCGTGTCTCAGCATTTCTGACTCCGTGTTTCTGTTTAGCCTTGCAAAGCTCCTTGCCAAGTAGGTCTTTGGCAGCGTGTCAAGAGAGATAAAAGTTGGTGACGTTACAAATAAACGAGGTTTGTGAGATGCCGTTTGTGCCGTGTTATTTAATCAGGAAGCCTAGGTCAGAACAGGTATTAGCAGACAATCCTTTATCAAGGCCCTCTTGAAGGAAGTCTAAAACCTTTGGAACAGACGCCAATGTGGGAACTAGCTCTTGCTTTGCGCACAAGCGGCAAAAGGCAGACCAGGTGGCTTCATATATCCTGTTTGTCGAGTCTCGTCTAGAAGCCTGAATTGTCAAAATTACTCTCCCGGAGAAATGGTCTTTCAGCAGGATCTCCCTTTCAAGTGCCAAACGACCAACTGGAGCCATTGAGGCTCTGGGTATTGCACGGCCCCCTGGCTGACGGAGATCCTGTCCAGGGGTATCTTCCAGGGACGAGATATGGATAGGCTCACCAGGTCTGCAAATCACGGGCGCCTGGGCCAGTGAAGTGCCACGAGAAGAACCTCTGCCTCCTCCACCAGAAGCTTTCTGATGACCCTCGGAATGAGGGGGATTGGAGGGAAGGCATACAGAAGGCCGGGAGGCCATGGGCAGCGGAGGGCATTGGTCCCCTCTGCTCCGTGTGTCCGAAACCTGGAAAAGAATCTCGGAAGTTGAGTGTTCGTTGGACTGGCAAATAGGTCCACGCATGGGTGGCCGAATTTCTCTGATAATTGTTGAAACAGCTCTGGGTGAAGGCACCATTCGGACTGATCTATGGTTGTCCTGCTCAACCAGTCCGCCTGTGTGTTGGAGACTCCGGATATGTGCTCTGCTTGCAGGGATAGCAAATCTCTCTCCGCCCAGAGGCCCAAGGACCCTGCTTCACGCATCAGGGCCTTGGAACGGGTTCCTCCCTGCCAATTCACGTGTGCTTTGGTTGCTACGTTGTCCGTCAACAATAAAACGTGATGACCTGACGTCTCCTGAAAATGGCGTAATGCCAGATGCGCTGCTCTCAGTTCCAACCAGTTGATGTTGTTGTGACGTTCCTCCGGGGACCACCTGCCCTGGGTCACCTGGGATTGCAAGTGGGCACCCCAGCCGAAAAGGCTGGCGTCCGAGGTTACTATCATGTGGGCGGGTTCCTTGAATAGACAGCCTCTTTCCAATGCTGCTGACGCCCACCAGTCCAGTGATCGGAGTACTCTTCGAGGAACTCGGATTTGTGTGCTGGAATTGCTGTTTCCTGCCCTTTGACTTGGCAGAAGCCATTGCAGGGCCCAGGCATGCAACCTCGCCCAAGGCATGATCGCCAAACAGGAGATCATCTTCCCCAACAACTGGGAAAGAAGGATCAGTGGCACTAGCCACAGTGACCTGATTTGATCCACCATGGCCTGTATGCTGGCTCTGCGTTCTTGGGAGAGGAAGACCTGACAGGTCTCGGTATTTATCACCGCTCCCAAATGGGTCAAACTGATAGTGGGGTTCAAGTGGCTCTTTTCCAGGTTCACGGAAAACCCGTGGTCCTGGAGGGTATGGACTTTTAGTAAACTGAAGGTCCTGTTTTGCCTGAAGCGGAGAGGATGACTGGATTAATATATCGTCTAGATAGCATTGCAGTCTGATGGGTCTTGCCTGAAGATGAGCCGCCACCACATCTAATAATTTGGTGATGGTTCTGGGGGCTGATGAAAGGCTGAAGGGGAGAGTCCTGTATTGGAAGTGGAGCCCTGCGTACGAGAACCTGAGGAACCTTCTGTGGGACGGCCGAATGGGTACGTGGAGGTAAGCCTCCTTGAGATCTATTGATGTTAAGAGATCTCCCTGTCTTATGCAACCCAGGATGGAATGTAGGGATTGCATTTTGAAGCGTTTGTACTTTAAGTGTACATTGAGCTTTTTAAAATCTAGGATGGCTCTCCAACCACCACCACCACCACCATGAGCTCTTTGGGACCAGAAAGAGGGTTGAATAAAAGCCGAAACCCCGTTGTCCCACTGGCACCGGCTCGATGGCCTGGATGTTCAGCAGGTGCTGGATTTCGGCCTCCATCAGAGACCTCTTTGCGGTCTCCCTGGGAATCGAGCATCTGATGAACCTTCTTGGGGGTTTGGAACAGAACTCTAAAGTGAGCCCGAGCCTCACAGTTTGTAAGGCCTAGGCATTGGTAGTGGTCTCTTGCCATTGGCTGGCGAACCTCTTTAAGCGGCCACCAATGAGGACCTCGGACTGAAAGTCACTTTGTTCGATGGAAGGGCCGGTTGCTGACTCCCCGAAAGGATTGTGGCTATCTAGCCCTGTCTCAGAAGGATGATCTGTCCTGAGAGCGATCCATGCCTTGGGAATATGGTCTCTGGTAGGCCAGGACATTAAACCCTGAATCAGAGGTCCGAAATCACTGCCTGTGATAATAGGGGGTGGTCCTTCTCTCCGCCCTCCTGTAGATGTGAGGAAGGGATTTCCTCTTATCCCTACCTTCCACTAAGATAGGGTCTAACACCTCCCCAAAAAGATCGCCTCCCTTGAAGGGGGCTGACGCTAGCTTCCACTTAGTTTTCATATCGGCTTGCCAATGGCGCAGCCATAACAGGCGTCTTGAGTTGACATTGGATGCTAGGGCCCTCGAGGCGACCTTGATCGCGTTGAGGGTTGCATCTGCCGAATATTCGGCGGCTGCAATCAATTTACTAATATCCTGATGCATCCTGGTGTCCTCAGGGGATGCTCGGGCCTGCATTTGACGCAGCCATATTAGGGATGTTCTGGAGAAGAAGGATGCAGCTGTAGGAGAGCGAATCGCCCAGGCAGCCGCCTTGTGAGTCTTACGAGCCAACAATTCTGCTTTCCTGTCCTCGGTTTTTAGGCCTTCCGCTGTGTCTGAAGGCAGGATAGCCGTTGTAGCCAGAGGAGCATCCACAGTTGGTAACTTCAGGAGCTCCTCTAGGTCCTGATCTACGGTGTACATCTTCCTGTCCATCCCACTGGGGGCAGTAATGGAGCCAGGTTGGTTCCACTGCCGTTGGATGACATCTACAAAGAGCTTAGAAGGCATCACCTCCTGAGTCATGATTGGCTCCATGAAGAGGAGTGCACTGGGGTCCTGAGGGGCTGTGGATGCGTCTGACAACCTGCTAGCTACCCCCATATTGGCCGTTATCTTGGCCTTGAATAACAAGGTCTTAAACAAGTTGGGACGAAAGAGCCCTGTGAAAACAGGCTTATCTGGGGTGAGTCCTTCATCCTCAGAGAACTCATAGTCAACCACCTCGTCATCACCCACAAACGAAGTATCGCTGTGAGGGGAGGGTAGTGGGGAATGATGTTCCTGAACATATTCCCTATAGGGTTGCAATTGATGATGCACACTCTCTGAACGTGAGGGACCCGATGGTAATGGGCCTGAAAGACCCCTCTGGTATAAGGCACTGTCTATGCTCTGCAAAATGGTTTGTGCAATAATGGTGCGCAGCTCTTGAGAGATGCCAGGGCCCAATTCCTCCTCAGGGCGGAGCCCACCATTGTAGGAGGAAACGCAGCTGATGGAGCAGAGGTTCTAGTAGCAGGCTGCAATCTAGCTGGTGCTTGGCATGGAAAGGAAGCCAATTCTTCCTCATAGGAGGTAGGCTGAAAAGGCTGTGGCCCGGTGGCAACATTTGGAGACCAGTCTAACTGGTCCTCTAGAGCTTGAGAGGATATCTCCATTTCCAAGCAGCTGATAACCTCAGACCTTCCCACTGGGAATCTAGGAGGCTTGGCTGACTCTGCCTGTTTCTGGGCCTTTAAGAACTGCTTTTCCAAAGCTCTTTGCCTTCTCTTGGCATCCTTCTCAGAAGCTGATGAGGTTTTCCTCGAATCTTTAGCCTTGGACCTTGTCGATGGCCCTTCTGAGGCTGATCTGGCCCTGCTAGGATCAGAGACCTCTGCTCCCTGCTGCATGGGAGAGGAATAAGTAGAATTACTGCTGTGAGGAATGGAGCGGTCCGCCATCTTAGAAGGGCTTGAACAACTAATGTTATCTTGCTGTTGTAAGCCGCCCTTCAATCTGGGGCAAATCCCAAGCCTGGGAAGGATCCCCTTGCAAACAACAATATTAATGCTGACTAAGTCCCCAAGGGAGCTGGCAAACTGAGCCAAGTTAATTAGCAATACTCACTGCGAATGCCAGGTCAGGAATTTGGCACCAAACCGACAACACGGTTTGTGAGCGCAATCAGGCAGCAGGCAAAAAAAGGCGCAAAACCCGCAAAATGGTTACAAGCAACGCAACACGATGATTAGCACGAAACCGGCAACACGGTTTCTGAGCGCTCACTTAGACCCTCTGCTCTCTGAAGACCAAAGCCTCGGTCTGTCTCAGCGCTGGAGAAGCTGGAACGGAGCCCTCGCATTCCAGAGTATGGTCTAAGGCTAGCGGTTCGGCTGCTGCGTTTCCGTCGTCACCCTGCAACGCGGGGGAAACACTTGACGGTGCTTCCTGGCCACCGGCGCTGAGAACTTCAGCTGCGCCCCCGCGGCGTTTTAACAAGAAGCGCTTCGCTCCGGCGAGCAAGTAGTGCCCTTGTCGAATTTCTCCAATTCTCCTGTCCTTTGTTTGCATCCAAGCCTGGATAGTTAAATTCCATGTCTCTCTAGGCCGACTGAGTAAAAAAACTGGAGCTCAGCCGAGAGGAAGAGGCATGGGCAAGGAAATTTGCTACTCAGTCTCTGGCCAATCAGACGGAATTAACCCATGCTTGGACTCTCCAAGCAGCGCACAGGAGAATAAAGACACATGCATTCTGGATGTTATCAAATTCTAAAATGCCTAGAAGAGAGTATCTTAGCCTAGTACAAAAAGGACACTGCGATGTTTCCTAAATCAGGGGTCCACAACCCTTAGGCCACAGACTGTCACAAGTGAGCAAAGCCCCATCCATGTACATGTGGTATCCAGGCAGTATGCAAAACCACGCCCACCGGTCCATGGAAAACCGCCCTCTACAGAACCAGTCCCTGGCACCCAAAAGGTTGGGGGCCGCTGTCCTAGATGGAAGATAGATGGCTGGCCTCAGATGGAGAAAGGTTTAAAGGTTTAAAAGGACAGCATTAGTACCCTGAGTTTGGTTTAGAAATGGTCGAACCCAATATAGCTGATACCTTAATATTCTGTTGACCTATCCTAATTAGTACAGTAGAAGTACAATTCTGGATTACTGGATTATTTTCAAAAATAACTCTAATTAGAACAATAGGAGTAATCTAAGCGAATAAAGTATTACACCTGATTCAAAACAAGATTATTTGTACATTTAGTACTGATTAGTTGGTAATACACCATTTAACCACTCAGACAACCTCCAATGGCAATGACAAGAGTAGTCCCAAACAGCATAACTGAAATTTCAGAGAAAGTCCATCCCAGATTGAATAGCATTCACTTAGGGAGACAACCTATGTATTGGTTGTCATGGTATTTCTATCTTATCTAGGCTACATTTTAACATACTGGCTATCAAATGGCTTCCAGTCAGCTAAGCAAGAAACTGAAGGACCAAACTTCCAAGGACACCAAATTCCAGTAAGTAGATTTATTATTAGTTAATAACCTCCACAGCAAAAGAATTCCAGAAGACTGCTATCCATCCTGTACAGCCAAATAAAATCAGGGTTTAAATTTTGGCACCTCTCCACATAATATAATAGGCTAGAATGTACAGGCTTTGGATGAAATCTGACAATTCTGTAATTCAGGAATCAGCAATGACCCAAATAATAAATCAAACCTGCATCATTTATATGCAACAGATTTAACAAAACTGCATGTCACATGAGAATACTGATGTTCACTTCCTTTATGGAAAAGTAGCCTCAATTGGTGAAATTTAGTTCAGAGAAATAATCACCTGGGGTTTTTTGCTTTTGTTTTCTCTTCTCTATTCAAAATTTGCATTATCCAAGCTCCAAACTGCATCTGATTTTTTTTTTCTTGCAGAAAGTGCACCATCATGGCTTTGGTGCATACATTCTAATTTGCTTTCTTGAAACAACTCATTTAAATCAAGTTCAACTCCTGCTGAATTGCTGATCATATCCATGCAATTTTCTTCATAATAGCATGGAAGTGATTTGCCATTGTCTTACCTTTTTGCAACTATGCTGAAGAAGCCCCAACGTTATTGCCTATCAAAATTGATTTATGTACATTTTCAAGTAAAATGGGAGTAAACTGTTTAATTAAGGTCACTCCCCAAATTCAAGTAAATTTATCTTTTAAGTCACTAATGTAGCTTGAGAAATGAACTAGTATATACACATTTTTCTTTGTTTGCAGATTAGCAAAGTTAAATGTAAACATTACTGGATTTTTTTCACATGCTGGAATTATTTATGTCTTTATTTTGCTATGCTTATATCTCAATTATAATCCTAATCCTTATTGCCTAATCTTTATTCTTTCATTTGAGAGCTCATGTTTACTGTATTTAAGCACCCATTCTTTCAAATTACAAAGATTTGGAGCTCTATGCTTAGTCAAACATCAATGAGCTTTACTAAATCAAATTCTATTGACAAGAAAAGTTTAATAAAGGTTCTGGGCATGGACTTTCAAGATTGTCAACTACTAGGCAAAGTTCAGACAGATAAACATCTGAGAGAAAATTCACACCATCCCAAGGGTTTGATGAAATAAAATGAAAGAATGAATGTAATCTTTATAACAAGTTAACTTCCTAGGAACAGGATATTTTCCAAAGAGTTTAGGAAGTATCCAGAGACTTAAGAACTATAATGGAGTGTTCTAGAATATAGACATATGTGCTAATTTTAGCTCCTTGTGTTTCCAAGTTATAAGAATCTTGTATAGGTGGGTAAATCAAGACCTTTGGGACCTTGAAGAGATGTTGTTAGGACTCTGTCCAAACGGTTGGGTTGGTTAATATAAACAAGCCACAAATCAATGTTTAAATATATATATATGTAATATTGCTTTAAATGCATTGTTGCATTCTGACTGGCAGTAACGGCCATAAGAGGGAGCTAGAGAACATGGTTAGTTCTCTCTCTCTTCTGCTGATTCATTGCTTAAGTGACTTCATGTCTGAGAGTAAGCTCTGTGTGTAACTAGCTATCTGTGATAGTGTTGAAAGCTGAAATCTTTGTTTGCTGATTAAGACAAAGAAAGGCTGGTAAGAAGACTACTGTACTTCTGAATACTGACTGACTAAACGTGTATGATTCGGACTGTTATTTGGACTGTGCTATTTCTTTAAGTAAACTACTTTTTATGCACTTTAACGTATCTGTTTATTGACTGAATCATTACTTATATCTACTGCAACATTACGGTTCACTGTGCAAGCCTTCAGAAGCAGAGGTTACTCTGCACAATTCCTTAACAGATGTAGTCAAAAGCAGTACTGGGCTAAGTAAAGAGTACTATGCCGCAATACGACCGAAGGAGGGAGGGAGGGAGGGAGGGAGGGAGGGGAGGGAAGGAAGGAAGGAAGGAAGTTAAGTGGCCTAGCTCTGATTCTTTGAGAACTCTCATATTATGCTATATCAAGCTTCATTTGTTTGAAACTAATATGGATTAATGGATGATCATATCTTGAGAAGAGGCATGCACATTAACAACTTCCTCATAAATAGTACAAGGTGGTAAATCTTTGCATCACTTAATAACTTCCATGAAGAAGGCAAAAACCCTACATCTTCACTTCTAGCTCAAAGAAGCATGAATACACAGTTGCACCACCTAAGCTACAAACTCTAAATGCAAATAGAGATAGTCTTCAACTTACAATAATTCGTTTAGTGACAATGGCACTGAAAAAAGTGATTTATGACCATTTTTCACACTTACAACCATTAACAGCATCACAATGACCACATGACCAAAATTTGGATGCTTGGCAACCGACTCTTATTTATGACAGTATCCCGGGGTCATGTCATCACATTTAGCGACCTTCTGACAAACAAAATCAATGGCGAAGCCAGATTCACTTAACCGTGTTGTTAACATAACAACTGTAATGATTCATTTAACAATTGTGGCAAGAAAGGTAAAGTGAGCAAAACACACTTAACTGTCTTGCTTAGAAACATAAATTTTGGGCTCAATTGTTGTCATAACTCCTTCGGGAGTTGGGCGGCATATAAATTTTATAAATAAATAAATAAGTCAAGGGCACCCGTATCCCTCCAGCTGTAAAAGTAATAAGCTATACCTATACCCTCTTCTACCCTTGGCCTTTCTTCTAATATAAGCTTACCTTACACCATTGCTGAAATATTTAAATCAAAGTAACACATGTAAAAATATTGTGAACACTCAAAAGCACTATAGTATTAAACAAAAAGTGTATCCTGGGAAGACAGAATAGATCCTCTTTCTTTAATGTACAGGAATTTCTTCCACTTATTATCTTTCCTTGGAAAAATACTCAGCAATCTGAACCCATGCATGCAGTCTGGGATGGAGGAGTTTGTGACCGCTACATCAGCTGCTTAACTTGCTATAAGGTTCTAGCTCATTGTATCTCATGAAGGAAACTAATGCAAAACACCCTCTCTTTTAAGTATTATTATTAACTGTGTGGATGTATTATCTGTGAAAAGCCTGGGCTATATAAAATATAAAGGTATAAATCATTAATGGATTCAAACTTCTGACATTTCCACATCCAGTCCTCATAATTTGATTCCACAAAGGACAGTTGAGAGGGAATTATTAAAGCTGTGTCAGCAAAGGCAATTACCTCCAGTGCAGCAGAAGGCTTCTTTTTAAGTTCTTCACATTTTCGGAATTTGCAAATCTGATGTCCAGTTTTACGGTTCCTACAACTGCTGCACTGCTCACAGTTTATTCGTCTTCTGCAAGGAGGACACATGCCGCATCGTTTTCGTTTCTTTTTCCCTGAATTGATGGCAGATGCCAATTCATTCTGCATTGGGTACTCTGCTAAGCCAGCCATATGGAGTGCACTTTCTGCCAAAAATACACCAGCAGGGGTCATAATGAAAAGGCCAGGGTTGATGGGAAAAGCCCCCAGGTAAGGAAAATCAGATGGGTTGTTCATTGTTTCAGCAGTTGAGACAGCTTCCATGTCTGAGATGCCCGTCCCATGGTCATTAGGCAGGGGGATGTGCTCCTGGACTACTCTTTTGAGCAACTCTGTAGACTGAGCAAACTGTTGCAAGATGTTCTGTCCTTCCAAAGAAATATCTGATTTGCTCAACATGTCAGAGATGGTTTTGTGCTTTGAGGTAGAATTGCTTTTTTCCACGATTGCCTCACTGCTGTTGGCCATAGGGACACATTTCTCTGAATGTTCACTTAATGAGCTGCTGCTACCAAAAGCAGAGTAATGGGACAGTGGTCGAGACTTCTTAAGACTTTTGTTCAAAGGTTCACTAATTATCCCACTTTTGTTCCTTCTTTCCAAATTGATTGAGGGCTGAGAATCACCAGAATTGTTGCTTTTTTCCAACAAGCCTGGCTTGATACCAGCATCTTGATGGGTGTCAGGATCAGACATCTTTCTTTCTCTTTTTTTAAATAAAAGGACCAGACAAAGCAACCAGCTCACTTACTGTAGAAAATAATCAATCACAATAGTAAGAGCAGTAATCACAAAAAAATGGAAGGAGCAAGATCTGTCCTCAGTATAATTTCAGAGTCATTACAACATCTCCTGCAGGTTTCATATATCACACGTAGCTCTGAAAGTAAAGGGGGAAAAAAAAAACAGAGAGGAGAGAGGAGAGACATTAGCAAACTGCTAAAAGTTAGTAACTGCTAAAACTAATAGCTTCTGTATTAGTGTTCACTTAAAATTTCCCTTATAATAAAGTCAGGACGCATCACATAGTCAGAACACATATTTCCATGTGATTTGTATCATTAATCTAGATCTTACAGACCTTCGTTGGATGACTTACCCTGTGATCTGACACTGCTTGTAAATATAGGTAGCAGACTGCAACAGCACAATACGCAATACGTGGGAAACAAGAAACTAATTCAATTCTTTATTTGCAAACTTCTTGGCTCTCTATCTTCCCTTCCTTTAAGGGTACTCAGAAGATCATTTCTCCTACAGGCGTTGTCCTTGATGTGACCGAGCAGGATAGTTATGAATCGGCCTTTTCATATTAATTTAGGAAGAAGCCAGCTTCTATTATTAAAAACATAAATTCTAAATTGGGAAACAAGTGCTGAATTAAACTGCAATTGTTAATTTGCTATTTATTATTGCCCATTTATTTTTAAAATGATAAATAATTTTTATACCTGAGAGGAAAAGAATCTGTGTGCAAGTCCAATTCCAGCATTTTTACATAGGTCTGGGAAAAACTCCTGCCTGAGAGTTGTTATGGGTAGACAAGACTGAATTAGTTGAACAAGTACTCTTACTGCATTAGACATATGGTTCTATGGTAAGAGATATATCTTATTTATTCAAGAAAAACAAAGCTGGAATGAAAATGTATAGTCGGCAAGAATGTAATCTTAAGGTACTGAAAGAATATGCCAGCATGAATGAAAGCTCAATGTGTGCAAAAGTTCCTAGTAACATAGTCATTCTCTACTTCTAAATATAAATGTCACCAAAAACTTGAGTTTTTCACTCTCAAACAAAAGCAATGTACTGTGAAACCCCAAATAGGTAGCAGGCTTTCAAGCTGCAGCATTGAATCTATGAAGGAGAAAATATGCAACAATGTTTCAGATTTTCATAATGTCCAGTTTATGTCTTTGAATAGGAAATCAGACTTGCAGTTAAAATTTTCATTCACATGAAAGGCAGCAATGAGTTTGCAAGGAGGATGCAAGACAACAGAGATCTTTTCAGAGGCTATAATAATAGGAAAAGAATTCAGCAAAGGTTAAAGTAAAAAGGCTAACTAACCCAGTGAAGACTTCAATACATCTTAGATCTCATTCTGAGATAGTCAGCTTTATTTCTATTATATGCAAATAATCTATACTATGAAGTCATAAATAGAAACTATGCAAAAAGTCTCTTGAAACTTAATTTATCTTTCTAGCTACTTGACAAATTGGTATTCCAGTCTGAAGTGGTAACTGAGATAATGCAATTTCAAAGGTAAAATTCAATCATTTGACTCATTGATAAGGCCTATTTTCTTTAATTTCTCCTCAGAGGGCCCTAAAGCATTTGTAAACAGTAAAAGATTTGCCGAATTTGTGAATGGGATTGAAAGCAAAGCGTAAGTGTTCTGTAACAGGAGATCTCATAGCCAAGGCACAATGGCAGATTCTCACTGTCAGCCACAGTAACACAGAGAACTTTTCACTTTCTTTAACTGTGACACTGTCACATTGTGAAAAGGAACAGTCACAAATCCAAATTGAAACATAGAGATGTCAGTTTTCCAATAGGTTTTCTTACTCATATTAGTGTATCATCACCATATCCATAGCATTGTATGCACTGGTAGTTGAAATACATTATTTCAAAAACTATGGATAAAAAAATTAAATCTAGCCTATAGAACAGTGGTTCTCAACCTTCCTAATGCCGCGACCCCCTCCCCGCCGCTGCGACCCCCTCCCCGCCCCCTCCCCGCGCATGATGAGGTGACAAAGGGGGCGTGGTGGGCTAGCGCACGCTTAGGCGACCCCTGTGAAAGGGTTGTTCGACCCCCAAAGGGGTCGTGACCCACAGGTTGAGAACCGCTGCTATAGAACAAGCAAAAGATTTGCTATGTGGAAAAAATATTTTTACTGGAAGGTCTTACCAGTAAAGAGCCGAGGTGGCACAGTGGTTAGAGTGCAGCACTGCAGGCTACTTCAGCTGACTGCTAGCTGCAGTTCAGCGGTTCAAATCTCACCGGCTCAAGGTTGACTCAGCCTTCCATCCTTCTGAGGTGGGTAAAATGAGGACCCAGATTGTTGGGGGCAATATGCTAACTCTGTAAACCGCTTAGAGAGGGCTGTAAAGCACTATGAAGCGGTATGTAAGTCTAACTGCTATTGCTATTGCTATTACCTGATACGTTCCTTCTCGTTGTCGTGGAGACAGCATCCAGGAATGGGTTAACTCCGTCTGTAATCCAATATGACTGAGTCTGCAGTTTAAGATGACACGCCTCCTCTGGTTACTTCCCCAGCTTTTCAACGAAGAAGCTGATGCAGACTGACGTGTTTCGTTGCCTTGAAGTAGTATCCTCACATGGACCCAGGGCCAGATGCAAATCCGGGTGGGACTGGATGCTGTCTCCACGAGAAGGAGCGTATCAGGTAAGACCAACGCCCCTTCTCCATTTAGGTGGAGACAGCATCCAGGAATGGGACATACCAAAGCTGGAAGTCCTATTGGGAGGGAGCAGTCTGGTCCGAAGTCCCCTGCGCCACATGGACCCTTTGAAGAACCCACCTGCCAAAGGCTGCCTCTGCTGAGGCGTAAATGTCTAGCTTATAGTGGCGGATAAAGGGAGATGGAGAAGACCAGGTGGCCACACGGCAGACCTCCTCAACGGATGCTTGCGTAGCCCAAGCTGCAGTAGTAGCCGTGCTCCTGGTGGAGTGGGCGGTGACCTGTCTAGGTACAGGTAATGTCTGGGCCTCGTAAGCTTTAGCAATACATGCCCTAATCCACCGGCCCAATGTGGAAGGGGTGACCTTTTTGCCTAGGGTGGCTGGCTGAAAGGAGACAAAAAGAGATTCCGTCCTCCGCAGGGAGGACGCACATCTAATGTATGCCACCTATGTTCCAAACGATGGACTGGGTTAGGACAGAAGTTTGGAAGAACAAACTGGGCCCTGTAAAACCAAGTGTTTACTTTGGGAATGAAGGTGGGGTCTAGTCTTAAGACCACTCTGTCAGGATGGAACACACAAAGATCGGACTGAATCGATAGAGCCGCCAGCTCAGAGATTCGTCTGGCCCATGTGATGGCCACTAGAAATGTCACTTTATAAGTAAGATAGCGCAGGCTGGCTTCCCTCAAAGGCTCGAAAGGTCCCCATGTAAGAGCGTTCAAAACCTTGGTCAGATCCCATGTAGGGAACCGATGGACCACCGGGGGTCGGAGGTTGGTTGCACCTTTGAGAAGTTGTCAGACCACAGAGGGAGGGATTCCAATGCCCCGCATGACAAAATGGGAGATAGTGCAGCTACCTGTCTCCTGATCGTGTTTGGGGCAAGACCGTTATCCAGTCCTTCCTGGAGGAATTCCAGGAGCTGGGCTATGGAAATGTCCATGGGATTCAAACCCCCTTTTTTGCACCACTCACAAAACGCCTTCCACGTGGCGTTGTATATCCGGTTGGTCGATGCTCTGTGCGAGGCCTGAATTGTCCTGATGACCCTGGTAGAAAAATTGTCCCCACTCAGGAGTCTCTGCTCAAGCGCCAGGCGGTCAGTTGGAACCACTGAGGGTCTGGGTGGACCAACGCCCCCTGGCTGAGGGAGACCTTGCTCTGACGAATCCTCCAGGGCTGAGCCACGGATAGGTTCACCAGATCTGCAAACCAAGGCCTCCTGGGCCAGTGGGGGGCCAGCAGCAGAAGTTCCGCCTCCTCCTCCAGCATCTTCCTGATGACCCTCGGAATAAGCGGAAGAGGAGGGAAGGTGTACAGTAGTCCTGGAGGCCACGGGCTGCGCAGTGCATCTATCGCTTCTGCCCCTGGTGTCGCGAACCTGGCAAAGAACCGTTGGAGTTGACAGTTGTCCCGAGTAGTGAATAGGTCGACTGTCGGGAGGCCAAAGTGATCCGTCAGCTCCCGGAACAGGGACGGGTGAAGGCGCCACTCCACATGGTCTACGGATGCTCGGCTGAGCCAGTCTGCCTGCACGTTGGCTACTCCTGATATGTGTGCTGCCCGAATGGACCGCAGATGAGTCTCTGCCCAGAGACCCAGTTGTTCGGCCTCTTGCGTGAGAGGCCTGGAGTGAGTCCCTCCCAAGCGGTTTATGTGGGCCTTGACGGCCACATTGTCTGTCAAGACTAAAATGTCTTGGCCCAAGACTACGTCCACGAATAACCTGAGGGCCAGATGGATCGCTCGGAGCTCCAACCAATTGATGTTGTGGCTCAGATCCTCCTGAGTCCACTGTCCTTGTGCTATGTGGGACTGGAGGTGAGCTCCCCAACCAAACAGGCTGTAAGGGGGCGTCGGTTGTAAGAGTCATGCGGTGAGGTTCCCTGAAGTGGCAGCCCTTGGAAATCGCCTCTGAGGTCCACCATTTGAGAGATTGAATCACCTCTGGCGGAACCTGGACCGTGGTCAGAGAGCTGCGTCTGCCGGACTTCTGATACGGGAGGAGGAACCACTGCAGCTTTCTGCTGTGGAGTCGAGCCCATGGTGTGATACCGTGTTTCCCCGAAAATAAGACCCTGTCTTATATTTTTTTGAACCTGAAATAAGTGCTTGGCCTTCTTGCCATGCACTCAAAAGCCCAATTGAGCTTATTATCAGGAGATGTCTTATTTTGGGGGAAACAGGGTAGAAATGCATGATACCATCTTTCCCAGGAGCTGGGAGAGAAGGAGCAGTGAGACAGTGCATTCTCTCCTGATGTGGTGTGCCAGATCCTGCAGGCTGGATTGGCGCTCCTGGGACAAATATACCTTGGACTCCACCATGTCTATGACTGCTCCCAAATGAAGCAGTCGAGTCGATGGCACCAGATGGCTTTTGGCCATGTTGATGGAGAAACCGTGGGGCTGTAGGACCTGCATCGTAAGGGCCAGGTCCCTCCTCACCTGTTGTTCTGAGCTGCACTGGGTAAGTATGTCGTCCAGATAGAACTGGATCCTTATGGGGATGGCCCGGAGATGGCAAGGGCGGCCATCAGTTTGGTGAACACCCTGGGGCGGAGGACAGGCCGAATGGGAGTGCTCAATACTGGTAATGATTCCCCGCATAGTGGAAGCGGAGGAACTGTCTGTGGGCGGGGAGGATGGGAACGTGAAGGTATGCTTCCGTAAGATCCACTGAAGTGAGGATATCACTCCTTCTGACTCTCTCTAAAATGGTCTGTAATGACTGCATTTTGAACCGCTGATAAACGATGCGACGGTTCAGGGTCTTGAGGTCTAGAATCGCCCTCCATCCCCCCGAGGCCTTTTGGATTACGAACAATTGGGAGTAGAACCCTTGTCCTTTCGGCTCCTCTGGAACTGGTTGATTAGCCCGAATCTCCAATAGGTGTTTTATGGCTGATTCCATGAGAAGCTGCTTTGTCCGATCCCATGATACCGGGCAACGGATGAAAAACCTCGGGGGAGTGGAGAGAAACTACAGGGAGAGGCCCAACCTTACCGTCTCCCTGACCCAGGCGTCCATGGTGGAGTCCTCCCATTGGTTGGCAAAGAACTCCAGACAACCTCCAATGGGAGGGCTGGGCGAGCAATCATCGAGAGCGACGAAAGGAGTGACCCCTGCCACCCCAAAAGGACCGTTTGGGAGGGTACCTTTGCCCTTGCCTGCCCTGTCTGTCCTGTTGTTGCCCTTGTCTAGAAGGGAAGGATCTTTGAGCTCACGGCATTCCTAATCCGCTGTCAGGCCCCCGATATGTTGGAGGGGAAAGTAAGGGGACAGCCGGGAATCGGTCCTCCGAGACATGGATGGTAGAACCTTGCGCTTGTCCCTAGACTCGACTAGAATGGGTTCCAGAGAGTCTCCAAACAATCTTTCCCCGGAATACGGGGCTGATGCCAGTCTCCATTTGTACCTGGCATCTGCTTGCCACTGGCGAAGCCACAGGAGACGTCAGGAGGCCACAGACGAGCCGATGGACTTGGCCGTGAATCTCGCCACATTTAGTGTGGCATCCGCTGGAAGCCTTTCTTGCAGCTGCCTCAACCATAGAAGGGAAGCCCTATTAAAGAAGGAGGCCAATGTAGAGGCCTTGACAGCCCAAGCGGCCACCTGGTGAGACTTCACCAATGTTTGTTCAGCTCGTTTGTCCTCCAGCCGGAGGGATTCCTCTGGGGTGCCAGTCACCAAGGAGGGAGAGGATAACGCCACCACAGGGGCGTCAACAGCTGGAACTTGGAGAGCCTTAGCTAGATCTGGTCCCATATTATAAAAACGCTTATAAACAGGGGAGGTTTAAATAGGCCTACAAAGGCCGACGAATCTGGCATTAGGCCTTCATCTTCTGATAAATCTAGATCCCATTGTATCCCTTCCCCTGACAAGGATGCCTGGCTGGAAGAGGCCGGGGAATACTCCTATTCCTATAGGGCAGGGGTCTGCAACCTTAAACACTCAAAGAGCCACTTGGACCCATTTCCCACAGAAAAGAAAACACTGAGAGCCACAAAACCTGGGTGTGCGTGGCCAACTCAACATCACTCTCACCCAGTCACATGACCTGCCCCAGCCACGCCTACCCAAGTTTTGCGGCTCTGGGTGTTTTCTGTGGGAAATGGATCTCTCTCTCTCTCTCTCTCCTCTCTGTTTTTCCCCTCTCCCTTCCTCTTTTCCTTGCTTCCTTTCTTTCTCTCTCTCCTTCTCTCAATTTTTCCCTCTTTTCCCTCTCATTTCTCTCTCCTTCTCTCATTTGTTTCTCCTTTTCCTCTCATTCTCTCCATCATTTTCTCATTTCTTTTTCTCCCCTTTTCTCCCTCATTTGTCTCTCTCTCTTTCATTTGTTTTTCTCTCTTTTCCCTCTCCTTCTTTTTCTTTCTCTCCCCCTTCTGTTTCCCTCTTTTCCCTCTCCCATTCTTTCCCTCCAGCTCTCTCATTTCTCTCCCTCTCTCCCTTCTCTCTCATTTGTTTCTTTTTCCTCTGTCTCATTCTCTCCCTCCATCATTTTCTCATTTCTCTCTTTTTCTCTCCCCTTTTCTCTCTCTGGCTTTCTCCCCCCCTCTCTCATGTGTGTGTGTGTGTGTGTGTGTGTGTGTGTGTGTGTNCTGCCCAAAATGATGGGTTTAGCCCGGCTGTCAGCAACCCGCGGCTCTGGAGACGCATGCGGCTCTTTCGTCCCCCTGCTGTGGCTCCCTGTTGGCTGGCTGGCCCCGCCCCTCACCCTCCCCTCCCAGTCACTCCTCGCATGGCCTGAGAAGGTAAGGGCGACGGCAGGGATGGAGACTCACTCCAAACGAGAGGGAAATGCCCCTGTACTTGCCTCTCAGTTCGCGGAGGCTTCTTCCGGCGCTTCTTAGTCTTGCCCGCACCTCTCCGCCCCGAGACTCTGTCCCGGCCCAGCTGCAGCAGATGCTCCGTGTTGTAATGGGCTCCAGGAGGAGGAGAGGACACTGTCTCCCCCATTGTGAAGAGCGCGCTAAATCTAACTGCTGCACACAGCACCTTGCGCAGCAGTTAAATGGGCTCCAGGAGGAGGGAGAGGATGCAGTCTCCCCATTTGTGAAGCATGCTTTTGCTGTGCTGCACAAGGCGCTGCAAGAGCAGCAGTCAGGCCATGGAGGGGGTATTGGGTCTTTCCCCCACCCCACGCCAAAGGAAAGCCAGCCAGGCTTCTCCTTTCCTCCTACCCTTCTCCCTGCTCCCTTTCCCCCCCCCTCGATCCTACTTCGGGACAGAGGAGCGTGCGCTGGAAACGCATCTTGGGGCAATGTCGGAGTGCATCTTCTGACCCTCCGGCGCTCACCCGCAACTCTCCATGCTCCTCGAGGCCTGGCTTGCTGAGGGGGGGAGCAGCCCTGACATCTCTGCTCCCCCCCCCGGACCCAGCCATCGCTGCCCGGGGAAGGTACAGGCAACAGAAAGCGAGCAAAAACATAGCTCTCAGGAGCTGAGATTGGGGAAGGCACAAGCAACAGAAAGCGGTGTGTTTCAAAGGCGGCAGCTTGCATCTGGATGTGCCAAACAGTGTTCCGCTGCGAGAGCTGAGCCATGCCTCTCTGCTGTCCAACTGGCCAATGGGGGTGCTTCTGCTGGGCCATCTCTCCCTCCCGCCGGGCTGTTGTGCTCGGTGCTCGGCAGGGGAGGGGAACGCTTCCCTACGCCGCCCCCTTCTTTCTCTTGGCCACGCCGACAAGGGAGGAGGAAGGCCAGGCTTGGGGGATGACCCCCACCCTGCAAGATCCGCCCCGCCATTCTCTCCCAGCCCTCTTTGCTGGCGGCAACAGCAAATGTACTGCGACAAAGGCAGAATGCTGTTGCCGCGCAAAGGCAAATGCAGGGGATCTTTGCTCCCGCACTAAGGCTCCGGCCATGCCACCGCCACAACAGGGTGACAGCTCTTTCATCCCTCTGCTGCGACAGGGCCACAGGGAGCCGCAGCAGAGGGCCCAAAGAGCCACAGGTTGCAGACCCCTGCTATAGGGGAAGAGCCTCCACCTGATAATTGTGCGCCAGGTAATGCCCTTGGGCCCTGGGAGGAACAAACTCCGAGGAAGGCCTCTGTTGTAATCCGGCTGCAATCCCCTGCCTGATGGCCTCAGATATCACAGCAGCCATATTTGCTGGAATTTGGGGCTCTACCCGCTCCTCCGAACGGAGGCCTGCAGCGGTGGGAGCGAAGGTAGCCTCAGCAGAGGAAACCCTCTGACCAGATGGCTGCTCCCAGAGAGGCAATGGACCCGTATGGGCTGGCAAAGAGCCAAATAACAACTCACTGTTGCCGGCCAGAACCAGAAGGAATGGGGGGTCCCAATTGCAGAGATGTAGAAGAAGCACAGGAAGGCTGCCTGGACTGATGGGCACTGGGTCCCTTGGCCGATTTCCTCTGAGCTTTGGCAATGACTCTTTCAATGGCTTTATGCCACTTCTGAGCCTCACGCTCAGCAGACTTAGAGGATTTATGGCTTTGCTGGAGCGAAGCTCTTTATCTGCCCTCCTCTTTGCAGCTCTGGTGGTAGCAGGCCCTGCGCTGGTGGAGCCATCTCTTGAAGATGGCACTGAGCTTCCAGCCACGAGGGCTGAGTCATCAGTAATGGTGTCCACCATCTTGCTCGTTAAGGCGTAGGCAGTCTCCCTGGATAGAGAAATGCCGCTACAAAAATGCCGCTCTTTCCTGCGCTTACTAGCATGCTCGGAGTGCGAGCAGGGGCTAGAAATGCCTCCCAAATTAGCTTGAGGTTCTGGCACTGATCAGGGGCTTTCTGCCACTCGGTGGGGGTATTAACTCACCCCGCTGAAATCCGCTCTGGCATCTGCAAAATGGTGACTTTCTCCTTCGCGTCACTTGCGTGCTGCCTTTGACCTACTGCCGTCCGGCAGCTAGGTGAGATTAGGCCGATGGGCTGTTTAAATGAGCCCCAGTGTCAGCGGTTCGGAGCCCGGCTCATGAGCGCTGCCCTGTAGATCTGCCAGCCGGCAGTCTGAGCCGCTTCCCACACGGCCTTCAGCAGAACCAGGCAAGCCCTTCACACTGGAATGAAAAGCTGCTCGACCAGCAGAAACTGGGAGCAGCAGCGATGATGTTGAGAGATCTTAGAGATCTAGAGGCTTGGAAACAAAAATATCCAGGAATGGAGTAACTAGAAACACGTCCTGTCCAGACTACGAGTGAGTCTAAAAGCTGGGGAAGTAACCGGAGGAGGCGTGTCATCTTAAACTGCAGACTCAGTCATATCGGATTACAGACGGAGTTAACCCATTCCTGGATGCTGTCTCCACCTAAATGGAGAACTATGGAAACTATATTGAGAAATAAACACTAAAAAATAAAACAACTTTTGAAACTGCCAAGCTTGCTTAACTTGAAAAATTTTGATCCTGAAAAAAAAATGGCAAAATGCAACAAAATATATACAATCAGAATTGTTTCTTCATAAAGAATCTTTCTTTCAATTTTTTTAAATGAAAGTGTTTATCCCCTTCTTTTTTCTCATCTGCAGAAAGTGTGCATGACAAGAACAGAATCTTTTCCTGATACCTTTGAAAGGAAATGTTTCTGCAAGCAAGCTTCAAATTTCAGACCGAGATTACCAACTTGCTCTATATTTCTCCTAGCCAACAGATCTTCCTTGTGATATGTTGTTGAACTTCAGAGTAGTAGTACAAAATACTTTCTCCTTCTGCCAAGTTATATTGCAGTATGATATAAACAATGTTTCTGCTACCAATTTTCTAGCATATGCAAAAATCTCAAAAGACAGTTATAATAAATGGCAAACGTAAAATTATGGTTGGCTAGTCCAGCTTGTCAGACATGAAAACTGGAAAACCAGGATAACACCCCCACTATCTCCCTTTCCACCGAGATGTCATTTAATCTTCATTGGCACTTCATTAGAGAGAGAGAAAAGTATGAAGCATCAGGAATTGAAGTATTTGGAAAAAAACTATGTCTGCTAGAATGGTAGAATGCTCCCATCAAAGAATCTTGTAAGTGCCAAAGGTTCCCAAACAGGCACAAACCCTTTGTGATCACAGTAAAGAACAAGAAATTACTAAGGATTGATAAAGAAATTATAGTTTCCCCAAGTACTATTATTAGATTCCTTCAAAACATAGCAATATACAGGGTTATTCAAAAAGAATGAACCAATTTCATGATGCAATATTTTATTAAGGAAAAGTAATACAAAACTACAGCCAAGTCACAAGTATTCTACTCACAATCAACTTTTATTTCCTGTCGTACAAGTGTTCAATGTGGCCTTCACAACTTAGATAACTCCTCTTTCAAATGGTCACTGACTCATTACATGACAATGCTTGATAACTGAAGCAATGCGTCATGAAGTCGGTTCATTCTTTTTGAATAACCCTGTACATTAAGAAAAAGATGTGGTTCTTAAAATGTAGGACAGTGGCTAATAAGTTTAAAGTAATTCTTACAAGAGTACCAGGGGTGGGTTCTGACTTACCTCGCAGCCGGTTCGCTTCCTCATGTGCTGCGTGGGCACGCGCGCCTTGCGCAGTGCTAAAAACCAGCTTCTGCGCGTGCGCAGAAGCAAAAAACAAGATGGCACCGCCTATGGCACCACCGAGAGAGCCGATTCGGGGGCGTGTCCAGCCGGCCATTGCTGCTGGTTCAGCGAGCGGGGGGAAATTCCCACTACCGGTTCTATAGAGCTGGTCCAAACCGGCAGGAACCCACCTCTGAACAGTACCAATTCATTCCTACATACCTATGACTTCCTCTGGTGAGTGGTGAATATTTTACTTCCCATTTAACCCTACAGAATTAAATGGTTTTGATATATCCTCAATATCTTGTGTTCAGACAAGAATCTTCAAAGTTAAGTTTCAGGACAGAGACAAAGCCCTAAAGCCATCAAACAAACAATAACAAAATCAGAATTTGATTCTAGTCTTTTCTCAAGTTCAACACTCTCTCTGCCACTGTATACTTCACCGCAATTATTTCCAAGATTGATCTTTCCTACCACTGATATGGACTCAAATTTACTAGGTCCACAAGAAACATCTACATCTCTTCAACCTACACACAGAGAATAAAAAACATGTTGAGAGAAAATTTGCATGAAAAAATTCCACTTCTAATAATCTTACATATCCAATTCCTCTACTGGCCTTCATGCAGCATTAGCAATAGCACTTACCTATATACTGTATCACTCCACATGCTTTATAGCACTCTCGGAGTGGTTTACAAATGTCAGCATATGATAAAATAGACAATGACCAGGTTATGGATGAAGATCAAGGACCTAACCAGATGTCACATATGGACATATTTTAGGCAAACGCTGTGAATAAAGAAGACATAGGCCTTAATTTCAGAAAAGTTACAAAGGGCTCTCTAATAAGAAAGCAAAACAGTGCCAACAATCCAATAGGAAAAGCACTGACAATACAAGCAAATCAAAGCTTACACAGCTCATTACTATGAAGCCGAATCTTCTGCCGCCCTGATGGATGCTGTCGTCTACTCCATTAGATATGCAGCCATGCTGGTAGCTTTCTCCATCAATACTCCATACAGTGCCATATGTAGAGTAGCAACATGGATGTGTTTCTCTTTTATTTATTGGATTTGTTAAGGCCACCCAAATCCAAAACTACTCTACCATGACCAAAATCTCCATCAGTAGACAAGCTCTACAACAAGAAGATTCTTTTTGTAAATCTACTTAGTGAATAACTCCTGCTGTATTAAGAGACATGGCTAAATCTCATCAAAAGCCAAAGTAGAAATGGGGACAATTTTATAATATAATAAACAGCTACAGTGACAATTTTATTTGAAATGATGTAGGTCTTCAATATGGCTACAAACCTCTTTCTTGCACCAAATGTTCATAGGCATAGGCACAGACACATTTGAAAAGCAACCATATCCATAAAGATTTAGCTACTTAAGTGTGCCTCACCGCAAATGGTGTTAATAGAATTTGCTATTTAGGTAAATGGTAAGCTTTAGCATGGAAAACTTTACCATTAACTTACTAACTTTAGAGATATCTGACCATCTTTATCTACCTAATTTCATTTAGGCTGATGTACAGACTAACCTACAGAAGGTCAAACGTTATTTACTTGTGGACGAGATTTGAGAATAGTAAAATCCTGAGCTTTCAGTCATTTGAGGGGGAAGAATGTTAAATGCAAATGTACAGTGTTTGTGCCAATTTATATAATTTGCATAATTATATAATTGTCATAAGTGGAAGCATTTGGGCAGTAAAATCTTGATATAATGGACAAATCTTAATGCAATGTACATTGGTCCATTAAATGGGATGGAGTCCAAACAAAAAGCATGCATTGTACTCCTCTCTAACCAAATTATGTCAACACTAAAAAAATCTTGCAGCTCAGAATTCCAAATCCTAGTGTTACAATTTGAGTCTGCAAGCATTATAAAATCACCTGCTATACTGGGATGGGGCAAGAGCACTGCAGAAATCTTATACTAATTCAGCAGGAAGCTCCTACATCCCTCATACAGAAATCACTCTCCAAATATCTAACATTTGGTTTGTTTAAACAATGAAGTGGGGAACAATATACAATTGATATGCTTTTCTTCTATATGTTGTATATACTTTGCTTTTCAAAAAAAATTAGGATTTGGGCCAATGTTGCATCATATGTAATAATGACACATTTGTTGAAGCTGGTTTTTGTGTGCAATAATTAATTATTTTCTTTTTCAAAACAAAACAATGGAATTATGAAAAAAAATGCACAGGTGCAATATTTGATTTCATATGCCTCATTTATAACAACACATGGCTCTGGTCATTCTGACCAATTTTATTTACAATTTTTATTCACAGGTATACATAAATCCATCACACTAAGTGTAACTACATTCTTTTTCATTATATATAAAATGTGCAGTCAATTGGCTGGTATGTCCAAGTAATGTTATAATTTGCACCTTTCCATCCATATATAATTTATTCCACATTATTGAGTATTAATTTTTGACTGCATTAAAGAAGTTCATGAATTCATTCACAGCATATAACACTGAACTACCTAGGATACCTAAGTTATTTACCTTTCCTCCCAAAAAAACTCTCAAAATGAAACACAAAATCCATTAAGAATTTTCCTTAATTTTATTTATGCTTAGCATGTTTTGTATCTTCTCAAGATGGCTTTAGTCAAAATTAAGATTCATTCTCTGTAATAACTGTGAGAAGGACTTCAGTCTCTACCTACAGAGGATTTAATTCATACAGAAAATCATACATTTATGCAATACTTAGAAAGTCTTCCAAAAAGCTGCAAACATAAATCATACATTTGTGCACTATTTTAGTTGAAAGTATGCACTATTTTACTTGAAAGTATGCTACCTTGGCATATGTGTTTTAATTTTTGCTATCTGCGAAAAGGTTTTGACTAAAAAACACAACTTTAGTAATACAAACTCATACAGTAAGAATTACTAAGATTATTAAACATTATGTGATTATAATTCTGAACTTCAATATTGTACTAGAATGCTCAGACTTACATAATTTTTTTCATTCAGCATTTTGAATAAAACCTTGTTTTTGAAAAATGATTCTTATTCAAAAAGGAAAAATATTCAGTAACAGATTTTTATTTTGAGAGTTCCCGATTACGCACAGTTGTTCCGCTCAGAGAAAATGGTAACTAGGATTATTTTTTCTGGATTTTTGAATTTTTTTCCTTAATAAGTTAGTACCTTAAACAGCCTCTGTAATTCTGACTCCAAGAATAATTCCCGATGAATTCAGTAAGTAAAAAGTAAAGGTGGTTCTTGGTGACTGCATTCATGTAGTTTTCTTAAAGCAAAAATCATTTTTTATTATTATTTTCTTCCAGAAGATTTTAAACTTCTCAGTCAAGCCAACAGCCCTGGAATTCCTTCAACAAACTGTCATCTAAGATGTTTACTATTTAGGTTTTGAGATAAATCAAGATTTGAGCTGTGGTGGCGCAATGGTTAGAATGCAGTATTGCAGGCTGACTCTGCCCACTGCCAGCATTTCGATCCTGAACAGCTCAAAAGTTGACTCAACCTTCCATCCCTTCCTAGGTTGGTAAAATGAGGACCCAAGGTTGTTGGGGGCAATAGTCTGATTCTGTAAATTACTTAGAGTGTGTTGTATAGCACTATGAAGTGATACGTAAGTCTAAGTTCTACTGCTATTGCTATTGATAGGTGCTGCCACCAGATAAGGCACTTCAATTCAACAGAATTCAGTCACAAAGCTGGCACACATTAGATAGAACAAATCTAACATCTAGCCTAGAAATGGCAATTTAAAAATAAGGCCCATCAAGATCAGTGAGTTTGGTCCAACATAAATATTTGGGCCATAAGATCCCATCTTTGTAAGCCCCCATCCCATTTGCCTAGTCTCATCTCACTATGGTAAGACGATTAAACGAAGCTAATGCATAATTCATGAACATGAAGTAATCTTCAGAATGTACATCTGGAAAGTTACAAGAAACACTTCCTTTTTAAACTCACATGGCGGCCTGCATTCACCTTGGCCAGCTCCAATGATGATATTAAAAAATCGGGGTGGGGGTGGGGAAGCAGGGTACTGACTAATGAACTTTCGAGTTGAAAGCTTTTGCTGATATGAACAAACCAATCTGCAACCAAAACTAGAAGGTCCTGGAATTGAGAAGGCAGGAAAAGATTTGCAGCAGGGTGTTTATCTAAGTGGCATGCAAGAAACTAACCCTTCCCGCCTTCTCCCAACTTCCTTTCCTACCTTCTCCCAACTTCCACCAGTATACTATTAACAGATCCATTACGTACTGAAAGGTAACAACTGGACTGCACATGTTTTTATTGCTTGTTGGACTTGCAATCAAAATGAACTTATGAACAGACTCAGGAACATAACTCATTCCTAAGTAGAACAAGGTCTGTACTTTTTTCAGCTACTCATCAATTCTGTGCTATGTATTTTACTACTCTTTCACGACTGCTACTGAACAATGAGATGCTCAGAATTATGACACTAGAACATATCTAAGAATTCTTGGATTTCATGAAACCAACTCTACCTCCAGATTTCTCCCTTATAATCAATCTAATAACAACTAGGGTCATCATACTTTTTCTAACCAACAACCAGACTGAGGACAGAAACTAATTACTATAATTCTTAGGAAAAAATAATAGAATTCAGGACTACAAAACTTGAAAACTTCCAGAATACTGCAACCACATATCTAGGCTAATTGCCTTACACAATCACAGGTAAGTTTCTATCCTTTGGGGCTCAGCAGTATAACTGCGATCATATACCAGGGGACCATATTTTTTCTGCTACTTATAAAATATGTCATTCGTTTCCCACAAGATGAAATAAGGAAATGATTTTTTTAGACTGTTGATGGTTTCACTATTCTTCAACCTCCAACTCTTCTCCTAGATCCGTGATTGCGAACCTGTGGCACGCGTGCCACAGGTGGCACACAGAGCCCTCTCTGCAGGCATGCGAGCCGTCGCCCCAGCTCAGCTCCACCGTGCCAGCCAACTGATTTGCAGGTCTCTGCCGCACATGCATGGGGGACATGCGGGAGATGCGTGCACATGCACGGGGGCAGCATGGGGGGTCATGCGTGAATGCGCGGGTGGGCAGGGCGCACGTGGGGGGTTGTGCACGCATTGCATTATGGGTTATAAATACAGGGAGGACTACTAGGCCCAAAATGGGGCACAGGGGGGTGCAGCGCGGTCCCCGGTGGCCCGTTTTTGCTCCCAGGAAGCTGCAGGGAGGCCTACTAGGCCCAAAGCGGGACATGGGGTAGGGCGGCCCCCCACGGCCCATTTTTGCTTCCAGGAGGCTGCAGGGAGGACTACTAGGCCCAAAATGGGGCACGGGGGCAACACGGGGGTCACTGTCCTAGATGTACTGAATACATCTAAATCAAATGGTTTTATTTTAGAAAAACCAGCTGTAAAAACATAGTTCTTAGTTCAGTAGAGGCAACCAAACACAACATCAGTTCTCTGATTTATTTTAAAGTGGTTGAATTGTGTAACTAATTGGAGCAATGATCTACCTTAGTATTTGAACCTGAAATGTAAACAGCAGCAGAAAGGTGTGTGGCCTGTTCTTCTATTTATCTCAGCACATTAAATGATATTCCATATGAAATCCATCCACAAATCTTCAGCTTCCTCCCTGGATAATGAAACACAGAACAAATTATTATGCATCAATCATTTTATGGAAACATATGCTTCTTATCTACAGTACACAATTAGTTCAGTTCCCAATGTTTATCAGCTACAGGTTCTCCCTCTTTAAAATTGTTAATTTTGGGCCCAACATTTATGGCTATCTTTTATTAATAGTTTGTTAAACATTATGGTGATAATATCTGGTGGTGATAATTTCTCCTTAGTCAGTTATAATCATGTTACAAATTGTATATAAGATGCTGTCCTATCAGTATTATAATCCAAATACTGCCACATTACAGTCCTTTCCAGCAGCAATTTAGATAAGGTACAAAACCAAAAAAGTAATTTGTTTTTGGGTCAATAGTGTTGGAGGAGGAGGAGGAGGAGGAAGGGGAAGAGGAAGAGGAAGAGGAAGAGGAAGAGGAGGAAAAGACTAGGGAGCAATGATAGTAATTCAATAAGCAAACAAAGTAAGTTAACAAGTTAACTGTTCATCCCATCCAAAAGCATTTTACCCACTGAAAAATGGCTATAATTTAGAGCAGTAATGGTGAACCTTTTTGGCACCGAGTGCCCAAATGCGTGTGCACGTGCGCCGGAGCACCGGAAACCCAAAAACTAGTTGGCATGTGCACGCCAGCCACCTGGTCTTCGGGTATCCGGCGCTCCAGCGCGCGCAAACACCAGCTGGTCGGCACGCATGCGCACACCGGAAACCAGAAGAGCAGCTGGCGACGGCGCACATGCCCACAGAGAAGGCTCTGCGTGCCACCTCTGGCACGCGTGCCATAGGTTCGCCATCACAGATTTAGAGTTTTTTGACAAATATGCACCTGAGCAATCAGAAGGTGGTGGAAATTACAGAATGGTTGCCATACAGAAATCAGAAACCTGATGCTTCATTCTACAGCCAAAAAGATACGTAACCCCATCACAGCATAAGATGAAGACTGAACTAAGTCTTTAGAATTAATATGATAGATTATGAAACATTATTTTATATTTTTATATTTCACTATCTTGGATTTTTGAAGTCTTCAATATATGGAAACCTGAAATGTGTTACATCACAGAAACATTTTCTATAAATGTTTGACACATTTTTCTCTGGTCAACTTAAATAATAAACTATAGTTCAAATTCTTGAAGACACCCTAGATTTCAACCACGTTTACTTTGAAGTAAATCTGTCTAATGATGATTCCTCCAAGTAAGTTCCCTATGATTTCTGCTATAAAGTAGATTTCGCACACAACCTGAGCCACAAATGGCATGTAGTTCTTCAATATAATCTAGTACAATGTGCAGGTAACAAGGAAATGGTCAAATACCAACCAATACTTTGGGTGGAATTGAACACTGAGGAACTGTCATATTCCTACAACTTACACTCATTGTAACACTACAGTTCATTCTACTGGATCACAGCAGAACAAAGAACAAATAAATGAAATAATTTCAGCCAGACCAACTACTTTTATTATTTTACAAATCAATTCACAAACTATTGTATAAGTCAGACGTGGTCATGTTCTTAGATTTTTTTCTCTATTATGATCAGTATTCAGTTACTAAATGTAACTTCCCACATAAGTCTTTAGACATCACAGGGACAGTATGTTGTGAGGTTTAGGAGAATGTCTAAATTACTCAGGAAAGAAAGCGCTGCTGTATTACACCATTTAAAAAGATTTCCCTTGTAAATCTAACAGGTCACTGAACCAATTAGATTCTACCCACTCAAATTTCACTACCAACGGAGGTGATAGCTAGAACTGCTTAAACACTGGAATGACGCATCTCTATATCCTAATTCCAAACAAGAAGTAATATACAGGTTTAATTAATACATTAGTTGAAGTTTGAAGGGCGTAGTTGCTTGTAGGCTTTGTTCATAATGTTTCTCAACAAGAAATTTTAAAAAGTAAGCCTACTGATTTTGTTTGTTCATCAATGAAAGCTTTTTATATATCTTAACTTTAATAAGACAATGAAGAACCACATGCTACTTACACACATTGAATTCCACTATCTCCCCAGAATGCTAATTAGAATAAATGTTGGAATGAATCCTGATGAGTCTTAATATATTTTTGATTTTGCTAAATTTTTCAGCAGGCTTCAACAAGCATCCGTTTTTTCCAGTTTGTTGCCTATAGTTTTTCTAGAAAACAGGTGAATATTTACCCATAGTATCTCTAGCTTGTGAGCTGTAGCATAAAACCTTATGCATTTTAGTAAAATTTGTTACTTAGAAAAGGTAGTACTGAATTCATTCTGATTAATGAAAAATAGCAAATGTTCTAGCTCTAGGCATCAAAGCCAGAAACTTTGAAGAGCAATTAAATGTGCATATAGTAAAAATATATATCTTTAAAGTCCACCAGCAGGTGGCAGCAATCTGAAAATCTTGCCTGGGCCTAAAAGTTAACCAAGACTAAGCATGGTTAGTACTAGGATGGGAGACTAGGGGAATATCACACCTGCAAAATAGATTGGTAAATTGGAAAACATCCTAGAAGGTGGCAATGGCATACCACTTCCATACTGTGGCTAAGAAAAATATGACAGGTTGAATGTAGAGCTCCTACTTTTTGTACGTATTGCTAATATTCATGTTTTTCTGGGGAAAGTTTCTAAATCAGCTTAAACACAAACAAAATAAGTGATTTATTGTATCCCATCTTTATTACTTTTACACATAGCTCAAGGGACGAACATATCCAACCTACCTTCCTCCTCCTATTTTCCCCACAACAACAACCCTGTAAGGTGATTTGGGCTGAGAGAGAGAGAATGATCCAAAATCATCCAGCAGATTTTCCTGGCTAAGGCTAAAAAAGTTTGCAGGATCCAATCTGGGCCGATCACCAGGACCAGAGGTTTTTGTTTTGCTCCAGCATGAATCCAAAAACTCGGAAGACTAAACCTCTGGTCCTGGTGACCGACTCAAATTGGATCCTGCAAGATTATCATGGGACACGTATATTCGCCTTCATTTGTAAAAAAAAGTTTGTACTATACTGGAATAAAGATAAGGGGGGGAAAATGAAAAAGTTCAAAACCTCTAAATGCTTTATTTTAGAATAATAATTTAAGACCCTAGTCCTCATACACTGCTTTATTCCTCACAAAGGCCTTTGATTACTTGTAATACATTTATGCATTGATCCTCTACATCAGGGATGTCAAACTCAAGGCCTGGGGGCCAGATTCGGCCTGCGGGGTGCTTAGATCTGGCCGGTGGGGCTGCCCTGGAAACAGCAAAGGACTGGCCCACAGTGCCTCTGCCAGCAAAAACGGAGCTCTGGTTTCGTTGGCAGAGGGTAGAAGGAGGCCATCGCAGCCGAAAAAAGAGCTTGTGAGGGCCGTGGGTGGCCCTCCCAAGCTCCATTTTCGCTGGCAGAGTGTTGCAGGAGGCCGTCGCAGCCAAAAACTGAGCTCGAGAGCCCCTTTTTGCTGGCAGAGCGCTCAGGACACCACAGGCACCCCAACACGAGTGATGTCGAGCTGGGCACGCCCACCCTGGGCACACCCACCCCAGCCCCCCAAGGTCAACCACAACCCTGATGTGGCCCTCAATGAAATGGAGTTTGACACCCCTGGCTCTACATCAAGGAATAATATTTGAAAGACGTCTCAAACCCAAACAAACCTTCAGTCTCCACAAGTCTCAGAAACAGGAGGGAGAGTTAGTATGAGTTCAGAAAATGAGACTGAACAAAATCTGAAGGCAATCTATTGTTCCTAGCTATCTTCAGCATTTTTAAATATACGGTAATATCTAAGAGCAGAATATGCATATCTGCTCTCTTTTCTTAGCCTTTCTGTGTTTAGCCTTTTTTTTAACCAAATTTACAAATGTAAGAGATTCCAGGTATTTATAGTTCCATTATATATTACTTGCAAGGCATTTCACAGGATTATTGATGCTCGAAAGTGAGATATAAATAATAATCATTCTTAAAAACAGATACGTATGCTAATGGTTCCACTCAATATAATCAGCTTCATGCAAGAGGCCACCTAAAGAGGCTCAAAGACATTATCTTGCTGCTCTCACCAGATTTGCATGCATAGCCACAAATGGGATGTGAAAGAGAATAAATTCAGAGCTAGACTGAAAAAAGATGTTTTGCTGGTTAACACCAAATAACTCATTATACCCAATGCTAGGTTCCATCCTGATTAAGTCATGGTTATTAACAGGCTATACTCTAAATCTGTCTGATTTCAGTCTGGTGTCTATCCTTCATTCTCTTTCCAGGCTCTAGTCTATCCTTCCAATCTAAGGTAAAATACCTTTGAAACCAAGAGTTAATTATTGACCATTCTGAGTGATAATTTCATAGAGGCAGCCGCAGCTGCTGCTTCAGAAGAAAGCAAAGAACTGCATCAGGCCAAAGAGACCACTTAGAACACAGGGGTCAAACTCGCGGCGTCACATTGCCGTCATGTGATGTTTCGTGACTTTTTCCCTTCGCGGAGCTGGGGTGGGCATGGCCTGCACGTGACACATCCGGCCCGCGGACCGCCGGTTTGACACCCCTGACTTAGAAGGACCCACATAGGCAGCTCTCAGTAGAGTTCCAGCTGAATCTAAGTAGAGTTATTGGACAGTTCTTCCTCACCAGTTCAAATAATCATTACTTGAATAGCTTAACCAAAGAAGGTGGGGGAAAGGAAAAAATAAGCGGCAAGTCATTTAATTTGATTTAATAGATTCTGATGTAATTTGCTATTTCAGCACCTTGAAATCAACTTGCATTATTTAAAAATGAAACATTTGGGAGTAGTGAATCACTACAGAAAAGGCCCATTTTGTTTTAAGGAGAAAAGCAGCAATTCAGTTTTCTGTATTAATTGCTGTATATACACATCACATATAACAGAAAAAAAACCTTGAGTTTTGAAGTAAGAGTCACACCCAAGCTACATTAGTTTGCATCTGGATGCAGCATTCTATTGATGTGATAATTCACAAATAAACATGGATTTTATATAGTAGACCTTAGGGCTGCAATTCTCTGTGGTATTGTATCTCTCTAAAATAAAAAATCAATTGGGTAACTAATCCTTTGAAAAAAACTAATTATTTTATTCAGGTTAGGGTTAGGGTGGTACAAGAAATAGATATACCACTTTCAATAATTATATGTTAATTAAAATATTTTAAACTATGACAGCTTGAGAAGCCAAACTTTGGGGGATTACTGTTATTATCTATAGAGGTGTAGGACCATAATAAATTTTGATTTGATTACTGTTATTATGGCTTACAAATAACAGTATTCTTTGCTAACAAGAATTTTCACTATAATGCATGAAACCAGCCAAGATTTTATACTAATATGGCAGCAATTGTATTCTATTCCATTTAGTACTTAACCTATTGAAACTGAAGGATTTGTCTTAAAAGCACTATAAATTTTGTTCCTGTTTGATTTTACTGCTGGTAATAATATTGTAACTGCAATAGCTAAGATTTGAGGTATTAATTCCAAGCACATTTATGAATTGCTTAAATCCAGTGAAAGCCTCCTCTGAAGTACCGTATTTTTCGCACTATAAGATGCACTTTCCCCCCTGAAAAAAAAGTGGGTGGAAATGTCTGTGCGTCTTATAGAGCGAATGTTGCTGAAGCCCCACCCACCCGCTGGCCCCCACCCTTCGGCCTCTGCCTCCCAGCAATTTGCCTCCTTGCAGAAAATAGCAAACAGCCTGGTCAGCTTCAGCACAGCCTGATTTAGCACGAGCAGCTGATTGGTGGTTGGATCAGCATCCTGGAATACTGCCGATCAGCTGTTCCAGGCTGTGGGATCGCCGCCATCCATCGCCGCTGCCTATCGCTGCCGAATGGTGGTGGCGGCGGTAATAGGCAGCGACGGCGATCCCCACTGCCTGGCATGGGCCAAAAATGGGATGTGCGGAGGCTGAAAACGGGGCGTGAAGAGGCCGAAAACGGGATGCGCAGAGGCCAAAATGGGGCACGCAGAGGCGTCGATAGGTGGCGGACGGCTATCCTCGCAGCCTGGAACAGCTGATCGGTGGTATTCCAGGTGGCTGATCCAACCGCCAATCAGCTGCTCGTGCTAAATCAGGCTGTGCTGAAGCTGACCAGGCTGTTTGCTGTTTGCTGCAAGGAGGCAAATTGCTGGGAGGCAGAGGCAGATTTTTTTTCTTGTTTTCCTCCCCAAAAGCTAGGTCTGGAGTGTCTTATATAGTGCAAAAAATACGGTATATTATATAAATTAATATAAACTATTATGTGTATATGAAAATTTGGGGGAGAAGCTCTATAAATCGTTAAGACACAATTATTCTACTTTCAAACACCTTAACTAAAGGCAGTTGTGTTGCACTGAGCAACCCTACAACAGAATAAAACTTTTCCTCCACAAAATTATGACAGAACTCAGACCTAATACAACATTTGTGAAGAGGCACTACAAACACTGCAGACAACCTTAGAAAACCATAAAAATATTGTAGTTGTGCCTATTAGGATTCCCAGACACTATTACTACTAGGTACTACGATAATTGCATTTGAATGGGGTTTTTTGGAGTGATGATTCTGTAACTTGAAAAAGTATACTTTTATTTTTCTGAAAAAGCCTTTGCATATGTCACCATTTGTAATATTTCTATCTTTAGTTTTATAAATGAGCTAGCTGAACATTTACTTCTCTTGCAATTTTATTTCATCGCAATTTTTTTTCAGTAATTATTTTATCCAAACCAATAATAGAAATATTGAAGACTTAAGTTTAAATCTTAAATGTTAATATCATTTTTGGTCTTTGTTACTCAGTTCCCCTTCTGTTTCTTTTCCCTCTTTTACTCTGAACATATTCACAAGCCATTTTATTGTTCTCAACTTCTCTCTCCTCTCTCAACTCAGCCAAACTTTTTTTCCTGACACTCCACAAATCCAGAATCCCTGTATGCATATTTATTGATAAGCTAATCCTCATTCTACCTCCTATATGATTTTTGTTCGATAGTCAGTAGTCTTTTGATGTCGCCACATTGGCATCTTCCCGTCTCCCAGCTGTGATACCAGCTGCTACTGTTACTGATACTTCTTGAAGTTCGGCAACAAAGACCGCATGGTAGAAGAAATTGTTATGTGCTACCTCAAGAAAACATTGAACTCATTCAAGGGGGACATATCAAATGGTTACTTTTGAAGAAATAGCCGATTTCCTAATTGTGACTCTTTCTATTCTGCTAAATGCTGAGTGACATCAGAATTGGGGTGGGCACTCAAGAGTCAAAACAATTCTGAATGCAGCCAATGGGCTGGCATGCTGGCGATTGGCTGCCAACAGCATTATATTTCTTCCAGCTAGGCATAGGTGCTGAAGGACAGTAAATGTACTTCATAGATATGCAAGGAGAAATTCTTCCTGTTGCTCCAGAATCTGTTTATTGGCTGTTACTCTCAAACATAATCCCTTTTCTGGGAATACTAATTCACAGCCCACTTCTTTAGACACTGGAATCCTATCCTGCTGAAAGGCCCGACAAATTTGTTTCTAGATAAATGGTAATGAAAACATGTCCTACTAAAGAGGAGATAATCCTTCAATGATCATTTGTAACATGGAAAAAACACAATGAGACATTTCAGGCCATCATGATGAACTGAGTAAGGTACCTCCAACTTAGTCTTCAAGTAGTGATACCAGAGATGGGTTCCTCCCGGTTTGGACCAGTTCGCCCGAACCAGTAGCAACCCACTGGTGAAGTCATGGAGCCGGTTCGGTCGATACCAGTCCGTGGACGCCGCCATATTTTTTTAAATTTTTTTTATTTTATTTTATTTGAATTTTTTTTTCTTCTGCGCATGTGCAGAAGCCGAGTTTCCGGCATTGCACATGCACCACGGCAGAGAGGTAAGTTAGAACCCACCCCTGAGTGACACTCTATTGTTATGGTATTAATGTGGCCTGGTTTGTGAAACCCCAGGCAGTTTACACCCAGGCAAAAGAGATGAGAAAAGTGGTCTTCTTTAAAATCTGGTAGGGTTGGAATGTAATTAATTGACAAAGCATGTAGGTTGACACATGCGATTGATGCTTATAAATACCTTTCAACACATATACACATTACAAATTAATAGTATCACATCCCATGATGCTTTTTCTGCACAGGAACAAAAAATGTAACTTTAATATTCTTGTTTGAAGTGGACTAAATAGGAGTTTTTCCTAATTATTATTCTAGGTTTATCCCACCACCAGATTCTTAGTGTAAACAGCTGCTTGAGGGCAAACAGTGAGAACAAAAATAATGCTGTTTGTTTATTTATTTTATTTTGGCACTGTCCGACACCAGAGCAACTCTGGCCAGTTCACAATTTAGAACAGAATACAGTTATGGTTAACAATCAGCCACATGTTTAGACTGGATTTGGTATTTTTATCTACCTACTGAGTTCTTCCCAAAGACCTGGGAGAGTCAGATATTGGTGCTTGATGGTGTTAAAAGTATCATCACAGGATGTAAGCTCTTTCAAGTAAAGCTGCTTTTTGCAATTGATTGATGGCGATTTTATCAATGCGGATGATATTCAAGTGGTGCTCCAGACATTTTGGAATTGCACCCAAGGCATCTATTACTATCAGTACTATCTTGCTTTCTTTTGCCACAATCATTCTACTTCTATTGCAGGTCTTTCTATTTTGTGATTTTCTCCAGTTCTTTGTCTTCTGTTATGCTATCTCCAGGTACTGCCACATCCACTGTCCAGAATTTTTTGTCTTTCTTTTCAATAAAGTCTGGTATTTTGTCTGGCAGATATTTGTCTGTTTGAATTCTAAAGTCCCAGGGCATTTTAGTTTCATTTTTTATTACTTTATCTATTTTGTGGTCTTCTTAGTTCCTGGTTGCAGGCAAATGGTATTTCTTGCAAATATTCCAATGCATCATTGTTGCTACTTTATCATGCTGTTGTTTGTAGTCTGTCTGTATTATCGTTTTGCAGCAGCTAACCGGGTAGTCCATTGTTTCTTCAACTTCTTTGCAGAGACTGTCTTCTCAATTAAGGCTTTGTCATGGCCCTGTTGGATCTCGGTTCAGAGGAGGAAGACGAGTCGGAACCAGGACCATCCGACGAAGATGGCACATCTCCCCTGGAACATCCAGAGAATCCAGGGGCTGAGGATGATGCTGTCCCAGACCCAAGGTGGATAAAAATCGATAATTTTTTAAAAATCAGATATTTTTTTATTTAAATCGCATTTTTTTTTATTTTTATAAAATTTATTTTAATAAAATGCTTTTGGAGTAAAAAAATCTATCTAAAGGTAGTTTTCTATTTAATAATTTAGATTATTCAGCATGAAATGGAGCTTAGTCGTGTAGCATGAGGTGTATATTCTGCAATATTTACATTTTTGGTAAACAATAATAGTTGCAACAGCAAAAGCACCTTTTGAAGCTTGACAGTGGCAATGATGTACAACAGATTCCCTCTGACAAGGAACAGCTGCCTCCCCCACCCAATCCGCAGGTGCAGGGAGTGGAGTGAAGGGAAGCTCAGAGAAGATCTGCGAGGCTGCTCACGAGGAGGCTGCCCTACCCTCCTCACAAGGAACATGTGGCTCAGGGTAATTTAACCAGAGGTCGGGGTGCAGTGTGTTTGTTGGGAACAACCATTTGTCTTGGCACGCATTCCCCTGACTTTTGGAAACCCTGACTCGTGGACTTGTGTTTCAGCCTTTGGATTTCCATACCTTGCTTTGCAGATTCTGACTCTGGACTGTGGCATACGGACCTTGTTTTGCAAACTCTGCACCTGGCTTGTGGACTTAAAACTTTCTTCCTGTTTGGGGGCTTGGTTCTGGTGACTAGTGGACCCAGCTGGTGGGACTGGGTTACATTGACTATGGGTGGTTGTTTTGTGGGCAAGAGTGGAGTTTTACCAACACCTGTGGAGGGCCATCTGTCGTGGTTTAGCAGTGCAATAAAAGACTTTATTAGTGCCTGTATCTGCCTACAAAACCTGGATCAGAACAGACTTGGTCATGTGCAGATAAGAATTAGACCCAAAGGTGCCTTTTCAGGAGGCAACTGGACTTTCTTGTTTTTTCTTTGAAGACGTTTCGCTTCTCATCCAAGAAGCTTCTTCAGCTCCGACAGGATAGTGGGGAATGGAAGGATTTATATTCCTTGCAGACAGATGGTCATTTACATCCTTTTAGAGAGTTGTTGAGGCACTTGGAAGTTTATCTGTGTCCTCAGGGTCACCTGAGTAGTGCTCCTGATTCCTGTAGTCTGCAGTTTTTTCTCTGGAAATCCATTCCTATTCCCACACCATTCAAGGATGTTCATCCCAAATTGTATAGCTAAAAGTCTGTAGAGTTTCTCAGTCATCCAGGTCATGGTTGTTCCAAAGGTGCTTTTTCAGGAGGCAACTGGAATGGATTTGAAGCAAAATGTCTTCAAAGAAAAAACAAGGGCAGCAGGAGAAAAGGCCCTCTTCCTTGAACCCACCAGTTGGAATTCTCCCATTGATGGGGTCTGTAGCATGCCTTCCCTGCCTGAGCAAATGGGATGGGCTGATGTGATGGGGAGAAGATGGTTCTGTAGGTAAACCAGCAGGGGTAAAATTCGACTGGTTTGGACCAGTTCAGGCGAACTGGTAGGATTTAAATCGGTTCGCCGAACTGGTAAAAACCACCCCTGGTTGGCCACACTCACGCACGCCCGCCGCTCACCCCTTCCAGCCGCTCGCTCGCCCCTTCCGGCCACTCGCCCTGCCCACCCCCGCCCTATATATGTTCCCTTCGCCAGGTGGCCCAGCTAATCGTCTTGCCAGTCGCCTCGCCTGCTCAGCTCACCAAAGGTAAGCAATGCATGCCACCCACTCGCCCTTCGCCTTGGGTCGGGGGCCGGGGCCCAGGGATGCGCCATTCCCCGATGCCCCAGAGCCGCCGCCCGCTCGCCACCCACCTCGACCAGGTCAGGGAATGTGCAATTCCCTGGCTCCGGCCTTGCCCCGGAGCCGCCGCCGCCCGTTCGCTGCCTGCTCACCCTCTGCCTCGCTCACCTACCTTTGCGCCTTGGGGGGGGGCACGGCGAGGCTCGGCCGCCTTTCACGCCAAGAAGCCTCCAGATGCCGGCGGTCATTTTCGGCTGCCTTGTGAGCAGCTCCGCTGTGATGCAGTCCCTCCAGCTGCTGCCATTCTCCTGGCCAGGTCCGGCCGCAAGCTGCACCGGCAGGCAATGGGATGCACGTGCGGGACAGTCCCGTGACCGTCACCGCCATCGTTTGCGCTGGCCACGCAGGCGCCATTGCCTGCCAGTGCAGCTCGCGGCCGGACCTGGCCAGGAGAACGGCAGCAGCCGGAGGGACGTCACAGCGGAGCTGCTCACAAGGCAGCCGAAAATGACCACCGCCGGCTGCAGTCTTTAAGGTACTACGACGCAGGGGGAGGGGGGACCATAAAGGGACAGGCGGCTGCAGGAGCTGCATTCTGAGCAGCTCTGCTGTGAAGGGAGGGAGAAAAGTTCGGCTTCTCTCTGCTGCCGCAACGTGGCTGCTTTTCTCCTCCTTCTCGGGCTCATACACACAGAGCAAACATGAAGGAGGCGAGAAGCAGTCAGGTTGAACGGTAGAAGACTTGGCCGAACTTTTCTGTTGGTTCTGTGGGCGTGGCCTGGTGGGGTGGTCAAGTTGGCCATGCCCACTCAGTCACATCAACCCCCACCAAGCCACACCCACCAAGCCACACCTACAGAACCGGTAGGGAAAAAATTTGAATTTCACCCCTGTAAACCAGTCCTATGCTATGTAAGGCTTTATAGGTAACACCACCTTGAATTGGACCTAGAAGCAAACTGGCACCCAGTGCAGTACATGGAGCAGAAGTATCATATGTGCCCTTCTTTGGGCACTCAGTATAGCTTGTGCGGCTGCATTCTGTACCAGTTGATACCATACAGAACACTCTGTTCAGGGAAAAAGATACCACATCCCTAGTAAAGATAGTGCTTGACTTACAACCACAATTGGGACCAGAATGTTACTAAGCAAGGTAAATGAGATTTTATCACCATTTTTGCCATGGTTCTTAAATCAATCACTGCAGTTGTTAAGTGAAACATATTGTTAAGAGAATCCAGCTTTCCCCATTGAGTTTGCTTGTCGGAAACCAACTGGGGAAGGTCACAATTGGCAATCACATGCCCCAGGCTGTTGTAGCTGTATAAATACATGCCGGTTGCCAATTGCCCAAATTTTGATCACATGACCACGTGGACGTTAAGTGCATGGGCTGGTCATAAGTCATATATTCAAACAGTCACTAAATGAATGGCTTTATAAGTTGAGAACTACCTTTACAAAGTTTCTGGAGGCATGACTTGATTCAATGCTCACAATTACTGTATGTGTAGAACTTTTTCCTCTTTGAAAACTTAGGATTTTGCTTTTTAAATTCCTGATGGAAAATAAGAAGACTGGCAAGGAGCAGAATGGATTCTTGGCAATGGTCTTCACAGTGAATAGTTTTCTGACAAATATAGACCAGCATGCTGCTGAAGATAATAGAGACATTTTCAGGCACAACTTTGAAAGCCTAAAGCCTAACAAAATTCTAATAAATTAAATTGTAGAAAAAAATGACAAATTAAAAGTTAATAAGGCATGAAGTGTCTATAGTATGCTCCTGAGAATTCAGAAGTAGCTCACTAATCTCCCTAATACTGGCTTTCATTTCAGAGGCCTACATAGTAGTCAAAGCAATACCAATATTTTTTTAAAAAATAAGAAAATTACAAGATTATGTATCTATAGCATCTCAGGTAGTATATACACACTCATCAATCTTTTAGAATTATTCAAGAGTACTCATGGCTGGTTTGGTGACTAAGGGCCAGTCACTCTCTTTCAGCCCAACTCACCCCACAGGGTTGGTTGCTGCAGGGAAAATAGGTGGAAGGAGTATTTGGTATGTTCACCACCTTGAATTATTTTTTATAAAAATAACAACCTATTGAATCATCATTTCAGGGCTATTTCAGAGAGAGAGTGAACAAGAGCAAAAAAAGAAGCAGGAACAACTTCCTGCCAGCTTGATTGGGCTGACTGCTCTCTGGTAGCTCATGATGGGACCAGTCTACCCAGTCACCAGAGGGCTAGGCTGAGACTGGTCTATTGAACCTCTGGGTAGCCATGCAACAGCACTAAAGTGATCACAAATTTGCCAAATTTCAATCCCATGGGAGTCATGAGTCCTGGATTCTGGGCTCATTCTGCGGTGAGCTGCAGTGGCATAGTGGTTAGAGTGCAGTACTGTAGGCTACTTCTGACTGCCGGCTGGCTGCCTGCAGTTTGGCAATTCGAATCCCACCAGGCTCAAGGTTGACTCAGTCTTCCATCCTTCTGAGTTCGGTAAAATGAGGACCCAGATTGTTGGGGGCAATATGTTGACTCTGCTTAGAGAGGGCTGTAAAACACTGTGAAGCGGTATATAAGTCTAAGTGCTATTGCTAAGTGCTGCTATTCTGCAAATCACCCATCTAAGGTATCTTGGTACAAAATTTTTGCCCTATGATGCACTATTGCAACCAGTTAAATGTTATAGTCATAACAGTTTTGGTAGTCACTAAACCAGGGGTCGGCAACCCGCAGCTCCGGAGCCGCATGTGGCTCTTTGGACCCCCTGCTGTGGCTCTCTGTCCCATCACTGGCTGGCCTCGCCCTCCCCTCCCTCCCCTGGCCTGAGAAGGTAAGGGCGACGGCGTGAATGGAGAAGTGGGCGTGGCTGATTCTCCAGCACTGGTTGAGGAACATAGCCACCCCCGGCCGAGGCTTCCCTTCTCCCTCCTCCCTCCTCCCCCTCTCGCGACTCCATGGCTAGTTGTGGCGGGAGCAGGAGTGTGCGCATGCGCGGGGAGACCCTCAAGCGAGCACCAAGCACAGCAAAGGCGCACTCGGAGGGCAGGCAGCAGGTAGCTGCTCGCTTAAGGAGGTTCTTTGGACGCGGCTTCTCTCCTGCCCTAAGGATCTGGCCATTGCCTGGCTGTGTCCCGTCCCGTCCCCCCGGCAGCTCTTCGGCCGAGCGCGGTGGGCGTAAGCTCCAGCCCGAAGCAGCAGAAAGCGAAGGCTGCCTTCGCTCTGGTGACCCTCCTCCCCCTCCTTCTCCTCTGATGTGGGATGGGGGGGAGTACGGCAAGGCGATGGCCAGATCCTTAGGACAGGAGAGAAGCGGTCCTGTAGCTGCATTCACGCTACATTTGCGCATAAGGCAGCCTTCGCTTCCTGCCGCTTCGGACTAGAGCTCATGCCCTTCCCGCTCAGCCAAAGAGCTGCGGGGGGGAGGGGGCAGGACACGGCAAGGCAATGGCCGGATCTTTAGGGCAGGAGAGAAGCCGCGTCCAAAGACCCTCCTTAAGCCAGCAGCCGCTCACCACCCGCCCTCCGCATGCGCCTTTGCGCCTTGAAGAGTTTCTCCCCGCGCACGCCACAGCCAGCCAGGGAGCCGCGAGAAGGGGAGGAGAGACTTCTCCTTCCTATAAAAACTTCCTCAATAATTTATCAATGTACTTAAAAGACTTTACAAATATTACTGTAGAAATCCCTCTAAGTACTGATATTAATCTTGAGCTCCTTTTCACATTTATCCTTTTCTATAAACTCAGTGGGATTTTAACACATTTCTGTATCTCAAAATTAATTAAGAGTACAAAGCCAGTGCCACCTTCAGTCATCATTTCAGAGATATTTCCTAAACCGTTTTCCTCAATGGCTTCAACAATGGCAATGCTCCTAATGTATTTGAAAAGTTCTTCAAAAAAGTTTAAGAGATAATTTTTAAGAGATAATTTAGAAATGTATCTGCCTTGAAAGTAGCCTGTGTTGAATTGTATAGCACAAACATCAGCAGTTGACCACAGGAAATGTTTTATGACATTTTGTATTACGTCACAAAATGTTTTATGACAACTTTATATCAGAAAAATGCTTTATAAAATTTGCCAAATTTCAATTCCATAGGAGTCATGGGTCTGGATTTTGGCCACATTCCAAGTTAGCCCTTGGCTCAAAATGTTTTGCTGTATGATGCACCATTTCGGCCACTTAAAGGTTATAAACAAAGAGTTTTAATAGTATGTATAAAGGCAGGATTAAAAATCTAAATACAAAAACAGAAACAGCTGAATATTTTGGCTTTGTAACTCCAAGGTTACAAAGGGTTGCACATGCATGCTTCATTATACATAGTTTATACAAATACAGGGTTTTTTGAGTTTTTTCTTAAATGTTGTAGAAAGGTGGTTTTTTCTAGGAATGGAAAAGAATAGTTTTATCTTCATTCCAGCAGAGTTTTCAGCTGTTGACTGAACTGCAATGAATATGTGGAACATAAAAACAGAGGAAAGCACCTCACAACAATCTTCACTAAGTTAATAATCTTCTCAATGCAAAGAGAAGCAGGAAAACCAGGTCTTTAATTGGAATCACTGGTCAGGCAACAGTTAAAACCCAAGTCAACTGAAAGTTTTAGAGACACCCAGAATTTACTAATGCTTATAATGCACTTATGTGTTTGTTTTTGATAATACATACTTGGCATTTTCCTAAAGACTTCTAAAGTGTCACAAGGATTCTGTTTCATTGGAAAGGTCAGTTATAAATTATGTAAGTAAATAAAATGTGATAAAGACTAAAGCAACCTTGAAAATATGTGTCAAATTTCTATCTTGCTTCAAGATATTTATACATTCTGGGTTTTTTTTTTTTAATTAAGTTCCTTTCCAAAGGCTGTTGATTAAATTTAGCAGGCATAGAATAGCAAACTAATTGCCTTATGAACTGAGATCTTAAAAAAACAGGAAAGAGAACAGGAAAAAAAACTTGATTAGGCAACTTTGGTGCTTGATGTCTTACCTGATTTAAACCTTTTTAAAATAGAAAAAACTAACGAACAAGTATGTATATACATCAAATAAGAAATGATGAGATCAAAACAAACATTTGAGAAATTGTGTCAGAAAGTTGTGAAGGTCTGGTGTTCTGACAGAACAAAATTATAAATATTGTGAGTGTCCTGCCATCCAGAACACTAAATATTTTTTTCAAAAAAAATGTCGCAAAGATAAATTCTAATAACAAAAGTTAAGGCATACTTTATCCTTTTGCAGCAGGGGTCCACAAAAACAACAAAAGAAATGAAGCCAACAAGTGACCTCAATGGATTCTTTTCAATACAGCCTGTGAATAGCTAGACCCGTGATGGCAAACCTATGGCACGCGTGTCGGAAGTGGCACGCAGAACCATCTCTCCAGGCACACCAGCCGTTGCCCGTTGCTCTTCCGGGTTCCAGAGCGCCAGCTGGTCTTCACACGCACGGGAGCGCCGGAAACCGGAAGCGCAGGTGACCAGCGCACATGCACACGCAGGAAACCGGAAACTCAGCTTCCCGGCATGCACATGCACGCCGGGGAACTGCTCTTCCGGTTTCCGTCGCTCCCGTGCGTGCATGCCAGGGAGCTGCTCTTCCAGTTTCTGGTGCACACACACACCCGCGCGCGTGCGCGCTCCCATTTCGGCACTCAGTGCCGAAAAGGTTCGCCAACACTGAGCTAGACAATAGCAACGGTACATTTCTATTTGGTTGAAACCTCTTCCTAATTTATATATTCAACTCCTGCGTTTCACATTTAACAATCTGCCTGCAAAGCTCAATTATACAGAACTGTATTTCTGTATTTAACAGCCAAAAGCTCAACATCTAGTAAACCTACCAGCAATGCATATGAGCAATACAGCATTTTGCACTTGAGTTTCTGACTGAACCAGAACATATACATAGGGCTGGCAGTGCTACATCAAATTCCCATTGGGGGGAAAAAAACCCAGCAATTTTTCCTTTTTTCAATTTCAATATTTTTCTTATGTTCAAAATTATTCTAAATCTTTGAATATGAAATTAATTTTGCCTCTCAGTGCTTCAGTAAATGATTACGTTTTTACTATTGTCTATAGAATAGGTACTTACTATCATCTATAAAGTTATGGTCTTTAAAATCCGTAACTTAAATAAAAGAGTTTTAATAATGGTGCATATGCCATTCATAAAACCAGGAAATTGGAAATTTTTATAAAGGTTTATAACACTGCATGGACTTCTGGATGATCTATTTCTAAATAGGAACCCAACTACAAAGAAAGTGTATTTTCCACATTAGGCTTTGGGATAAAAAGAGCAAACATGGAGTTGGGCCCTGCTAGCCTTCCTTCCTCAGAACTTTTGTTTGCTAGTGGTTTTATGTCTTGAGAAGATTGCAGGACATGCTTTTACCACATATGCATCAAGAATAAAAGAACTCAGCTCTGATGCTTCCTTTTTTAGCCTCACTCCCAACTGAAAATAATCTCCAAATGCCCATTTAATTCTTTGGGCTATCTGGAATGATACTCCACTTCTGTTGAAAACAGCACCCAGCCAAAGCAAGTGAGCCATGAAAGAAAAGCTGAGGTGGATTAATCTAAAGACGATATTGTGCCCGATTAATCACAGGGAACTTTTTAATCAAGACCTACCCCGCACATTTTTAACATATAGGGTATTATTACAGCAGCTTTTCTCTATTTTCAATACTTTTCTTCAGCAAGCTATCACCCTCATTGTTAACCTCTTCAGTATAGATGTGAGAAATTACTAATTATACACTTTTTAATTACTTTCTCCTACTCACCTGAAGTCTTTTATGAGCTGTTCACAATTGCTATTTTGTTTTTGTATCTTGGAAATTTGGCATTATAAATTCTATTTTATTTGGGTTCATGATAGATTATCACAAGTATTAGGAAGAAGTAGAATATGCAATATTAATATTAAAAAGTATCATGTAATAGATCTGTTTGCAAAATGATAATATTCAATTTTTCTTCAAAATCATAATATATTTCAAATGCAACCTGAATGCAGTAGATAGAGCAAGTTTTGGATTATTTTTGGTTGTCTGCTATGTTCATCAACACAGATCACAAAGAGGACTTATAGAAGGAACTGAACTACTCATTCCAGATGAATTTAGTTATTTTCAAATAATTATTACAAAGATTTGGACCAATTAAGTAGTTTAATATACTTTCACAAAATTAGGATTTAAATCACACTAGCATCTTTCATTATAAACAGCTAGTAAAATAGTCATACATTATTTTTCCTGAAATCTATTTTCATTTCAAACATTTTAAGTGCACATGAAAATTTTCTCTTCACTTAAACACAACCATTAAAAACTTAGACAATATACCATATTTTTCAGAGTATAAGACACATCTTTTTCCCCCCTAAAAGAGGGTGGAAATGTTGGTGCGTCTTATACACCGAATACAGCCATTTTTGGCCTCCCGAAGCCCCGCCCCCGCATCCCATTTTTGTGAAAAATGGGCCCGTTTTTTGCAAAAACGGGGGTGTTTTTGCCTTCCCCTAGCCCCCAGAAGCACTCTGCAGGCATCCCAAACCCTCTGCGTGCCTCATTTTTCGCATAAACGGGCTCATTTTCCACCCGTTTTTGCAAAAAACGGGGCGTGCAGAGGGTTTGGGAGGCCTGCAGAGTGCTCCTGGGGGCCAGGGAGGACAAAAACTTTTTTTTCTTACTTATCTCTTCGAAATCGGTGCGTCTTATACACCGGTGTGTCTTATAGTCTGAAAAATACGGTAATTAAAAGCACATTGGAGGTTAAGACATACCAAATTTGAAACAATCCATTTCAATTAAGACAACATAATTAGAGATTCAAAGGTAATAAATGAATTCAGTTGTAATAACTGAATTAGGTTTGGACTTGCTGAGCGCCTGAAGTTCGTTCACATGATCGTGGAGGGGGGATGACTATTGGAACTTCAAATGAGGAACATAAGCCTCCTTTTTTGTGGTCGGTTGTAACTTTGGTCACTAAGCGACCAGTCAGAAATCAAAGACTACTTGTAAGCCTTGTGAGTCTTATTACATTTAGAATGGAAATATTTGAAATGTAGGCTTCAAAACTGAGGTTGCATTTTTGTGCAAGAGAAAAAGAAAAAGGGGACATGTGAGAAAATTTACACGAAGCATAAATAGGACAGGTAGTCCTCAATTTACAACTGGTCCCTTAAATGTTATAATGGAGCCCAAAAAAGGTACTTATGATCCAGTTCCAAAGGTCCAACAACCAGGGCCCTTACCTGGAGTCATGGGACTGCATTTTGGGCAACAGGACTGCATTAACAGCAGTTTGCAGTGTCCCACACGCCCCACAGTGAACAATGAATTCACTTACAATCACAGTATTTGCTTAATGACCACTATAAAAAGGATTATATAATCAGGTTGGTCATATGGGTGACTCGCTTTACAACCATCATAATGTACAACTGTAATGGGCAGGCTCCCTTATAGCTGTTAAGTCAAGGACTACCTGCATGTAGCATGATCATTTCTGAGGAGCTGAACAAGCTTAATTCAGTGCACAGTGGAACATTCAAAGCAGAGCAGTTACTACAGAAGACAATTGGAAAACTATAGACTTTTAAATTATTCAGTCTATGTAGATATATGAGGGATATATGAGGGATATATGAAGAAAAGTCTCTAGAATTCTCCCATAATAGTAGGTATACATGGGAATCCAAAGTCAATCAGAGTGCTACACTTTTCTTAGTGCTGACAAACACTGGATTTTTAACAAGCTCAATAGGTGTTATCCCACTGCAGAACATCTACTCAATTCATATTAACCAGAATGCAGAAGGTGTCATATTCTGCCATGTGAAAACTTTAGATAAAGTATAGTAAGAAATTATTATTAGCATATGGAAACTAATCACATGAAACAGATTTAATTAATTTAGTGTAATTTTACTCCTAGCTCTGTCCATTTCTTTCTCCTGCCTATCTATTTTTCAGAGGGCAGTCTCAGGCACGTTACCAAAGGCAAGCAAGATTGGGGCCTGAAGGAACTTATGTATCCATGATGTACATTGTCATTAGCCTAACTTCTGGAGACAAAAAAAGCCGTTTCTGCCTTGCTGCTTGCAAAAGACTGAAGGTAGCCTTCCAAACATTACTAGTCCATAACACTGAAATTAATGCTTCCCCACAAATCTCCACACTGTCATTCTGTATCCTATGAGAAAGTAAAGGGCTCCTGTTTAAACACCTAGTATAAACTGTTACTTGATGCGCATGACTAGGAGAATGGCCATATTTTTTATTTTGATTTAGAGACTTCCCAGGGGGAAAAAGTGAGTCCATGTTGCATAGACAAGAAAGATTTTGTTTTGCCTGCATATCAAGTGTCACAGCGCCTATGCATTTTAAAAAGAAATGACTAACACAAAACAATTCAGTTTATAAAAGGTTTGACCTACACTGTGTACACAATTATTAGGCAAGTTGTATTTTTAAGGATTAATTTTATTATTGAATAACTACAGTGCTCTCGGTCAATCCAAAATATTAATAAACCTCAAACCTGAACATTTAACGAAAGTAAAAGTGAGGTTTTGGCTTTCTTAGGAGAATATCCGTGTGCAAAATTAAGGGGTGAAATGCTCCAGGTTCGGACCGGTTCTTGCGTACCGGTAGCGGAGGCCGTCCGTGGTTCGGAGAACCGGTAGCGATGGCTGGTTGGCCACGCCCCTGAACCGGTCCCCCGGTAGCCGCTCGCTCGCCCTGCCCCGCCCAGTCTCTGCTCTGCAGCTTGCCTGCCTGAAGCACTGCACCCCTGATCTGCCTGCCAGGTAAGCCTGCGACGTTGCGGCCTACCTAGCTGCCCCTTTCCCCCCCCCACTGTCCCAGCCTGCCTTCCCTACTTCATTGCCCGCACTCTGCAGCCCCGACATGCTTTCCTGCCTTCCACGCGGCCTTCGCGGTGTCCCCGTGGCCAGCTTGCGAAGGCAGGCAAGCGGAAGGCCACATGGAAGGCAGGCAAGCATGTCGGGGTGGCGGGGAAGGGAGGTAGCAGCCTACTCCCTTCCCCGCAGCCCTGCCATGCTTGGCGGCCTTCCACGCGGCCTTCCCGGGAGTCCGCCACGTCCACTTGCCTTCCGAGGTCGGCATCTAGCCCGTGACGGGAGACGCGCCGCTTCTGGCCCGGCCCGGCCAGTGGGTGGGTGGGTGGGTGGCCCTTGGGGGAGACACAACGGTGGTGTTCCTGGAGGGCGGGCGATGAGGGTCCTTCACAGCCACATGCTGCCTCCGTTGGGCATGCTGAATATGCCGGCAAGCAGCTCCAGCCCGAAGCGGCAGGAAGGGAAGGCTGTCTTACGCTGTTTTAACAGGATGCAAAAGGACGCGGCTTCTCTCCTGCACTAAGGCTCCAGCGAACCTCCTCCTCCTCCCCCTCCTCTAGTGCAGGGGTGGGACACTGCAAGGCCAGAGCCTTAGTGCAGGATAGAAGTGGCCCTGTACCTGCCTTCGCTTCCTGCCACTTCGAGCTGGAGCTCACGTCCTCCGCACTTGGCCGAAGAGCTGCGGAGGGGGGGAGGGACGACACGGCAAGGCGGTGGCAGGAGAGAAGCCGCGTCCTTTTGTGTCCTGTTAAAACCCTCCTTAAGCGAGCGGCCGGCTGCCCTGCGCACGCGCGCGAGTGACAGACACAGGTGTATACATACATACATACATACACACACACACACACACACACACACACACACACACACACAAAGAGATACAGAGGGGGAGAGAGAGAAAAGAAAAGAGAGAGAGACAAAGAAAGAAAGAGGCGCCGGAGCCAGCGGCAACTTCCTAACGTGCTACCGGCTGGTGTCATCCAAGCTCCGCTGCGTGCCCAGGAGAGCCTCCCTTATGCAGCCTGCTGCCAGCTGGCGTGCTGCATCCAGAGCCTGGGCCACCCAGCGGGTGAGGCAGCGGCACTGGCCAAAGCGGCGCAGCTCTGGATGCGCCACGAGTGGGAGCTCTGCCTGTGGCAAGGCCCCAACTTGGGCCTCTCTGAGTACCTGCCAGCTGCCCACAGCTGCGTGGCTTTCGCCACTTGCCTCCACGTGGAGTTGGGGCAGCCAGTGCTGGAGGCAGGGCTGTGGCTGGAGCTAGGCAACGAGCTGCGCTCTGCCGGCGAGCAGAGCCAAGCCGTGCTGGCTTTTCTGCACGCCGCCGACCTGCTGGCCGCAGACCACATGCCCATTTTGCAGAAGGAACCGTGGCCGCTGCTGACGGTGGAGCAGAACAACCTTGGGGTTGCTTTGGGCAGGCGGAGGGAGCGGGGGGACTCGGCCGTGCCCGGTGGCCCCAGCAGCTTCCCGCAGGTGGAGGGAAACGGAGGGGTGGCGTCCCTACAGCTGGTGGGCTTTTGGAAGCGCAAAGCCGCCAGGGAGCCCACGAGGTCCGGCCTCCCGCGGCCCCCCGAGTGCCCATGCGGGGACCCCGGATCCCCTTCCAAAGCCCGCATGGGAGGCAGCGCGGTGGTGCCAAGCAGGAGCCCCGGCGGGCGCAGCGCTGGGCGGGACGGAGCCGCTGCTGGAGCGCACCTGCCAGGGAGGCCGGCCGAGCGCTCAGCCAGCCGTGGGAGGCCTTGGAACAGCCGGGCGGGGCGGCCCTGGCCCAGCTGCAGCCCCCGGGGGCGAGGGTCCGGTTGTGCAGTTGGGGCAGCCCCTTCCCGCACCCACAGCGCTGGAGCCACGCGCATCCCGACAGCTGTGCGCAGCGAGGAAGAGCAGGCAGGCGGCGGGGAGGCGCGTGTCCTGGCAGCCGTGGGGCGAGGCGGGCTGTTCTGCCCTCAGGAGAAAATGTCCCCCAAATACAGGTGGGGGATGAGGGGAAGGCTTCAGCATCTGAATGCCTCTGCTTTGCCATCCTCCGGGTCAGGGCTGTCTGAAAGGGGCTTTTGCAAGAGGCAACTGGACTTCCTTGGTTTTACCTTGATGATGTTTTGGTTCTCATCCAAGAAGAACTTGAAGAAGCTTCTAGGATCAGAAGCGAAAGGTCTTCAAGGAAAAACCAAGAAAGTCCAGTTGCCTCTTGCGAAAGCCCCTTTGGATGAGATGCATGTCCTGTCACTGGCAAAGGGTGAAAGCTCAGGGATTCCAAGCTCCAATCTGCCCTGCGGGGGGGGGGGGGGGTTCCTGTTTTTCAGACGGCCATTTTTTACTAGTTAAAATGCTTTAAAAAGTTTAAAAAAAAGTTGGCCACGCCCACCCAATCACATGACCCCACCACCAAGCCACGCCCACCAAGCCAGGCCCACATCCACCTTGCTGGCGTCTGAATCAAAGTGGAGCTCTGTGTCCGTTATTGATCCAGCCACAGGCCCATACATCTGGATCATCTCATCAGTCCATAAAAGCTTTAAAAAATCTGTCTTCAGATACTTGGCCCAGACTTGCTATTTCAACTTATGTGTCTTGTTCAGTGGTGGTTGGGTTTCAACCTTCCTTACCTTGAACATGTCTCTGAGCACTGAACACCTTGTTCTTCTGGGCACTCCAGGTAGGTTGCAGTTCTGGAATATGACAGCACTGGAGATAATGGATTCCCGGTAGCTTCACATTTTTCTTCTTCTCAAATATTTGGCATTTAATGTGCGTCTTTTTTTCTCAACATGTTTCTTGTGACCCTGTTGCAGTGGTGGGTTGCTACCGGTTCGGACCGGTTCGAGAGAACCGTTAGTGGAAATTTGGCGTGGTTCCCCAAACCGGTAGCGACCTCTGGCTGGCCACACCCCCGAACCGGTTCCCCCGCTGAGACGTTCACCCTGACTCACCTTCGCCACGCGCATCCAACTGCATCCTGCCTACACACAGATAAGCATTCGTGCTAGCCTACCCCCCTCCCCACCGACCAGCGACTCCCGAAGACGCTGGCGTTGCAACCGCGTCGGGGATGGACAGCTCGGCAAGCTTTGCAGCCGCGTGGCTACAAGGTTGCCGGGCCAGCTCCCCTCTCCTTGCCGGCCAGCGCCTCCTAAAGCAGCTGGCGTTGCAACCACGGCAGGGATGGGGGGCAGCTCGGCAAGCTTTGCAGCCATGTGGCTACAAAGGTTGCCGGGCCAGCTCCCCTCTCCCTGCCGGCCAGCATCTCCCGAAGGCTGTGCAGCTGCGGCGGGGACAGGAGAGAGGGCAGCCCGGCAACCTTCGCAGCCATGTGGTTAGAAGCTTTCCTGGCCGGTGGCCCCCTCCTGCCATAGACCAGCATCTCCCAAAGCAACTTCACCACTACCACTGCCCTCTCCTGCCGCCGCCCTGTTCTTCCGCCACTGCCCTCTCCTGCCACACCCATGAGGACTTGAAACTTGAGCCGGCTATCTTGCGCTAAGACAGTCATTCTCCAGCAAGACCAGCCGGCTGGCCAAGGAGGTGAGCAGCTGAAAATGACGCGGAGGCGTGGGCGAAGGCCGGGAGGGGGGTGCAACACGCAGGAGGCTCCCCGCAGTTCCTCGGCTCATCCGGGCTGCAGCTGAGCCCGCTGTCCTGAGCTGGTGGAGGCACCATGACATGGCGAGGCTTGCTCACCTTTTGGGCCTGGCGCGCTCGGCTTCCGCGGGGCTTTTGGGTGACTGCCACCCACATCCGCCTTGGGTCCCGCGGACATGCCGCTTTCTTCTTTCTCCCACCGCTGCTGCTCTGCTGCTCACCAGATCAGTTCATCCCAGACCAGGTGTGTGTGTGAGAGAGAGAGAGAGAGAAAGAAAAAGAAAGAAAGAGGAAGGGAGATAGAGATGAGAAAGAAAAAGAAACAGGAAGGAAGGAAGATAGAGAGGATAAAGAGACAAAGAAAGAAAAAGAGAGAAAGAAAGAAAGAAAGAGAGAGAGAGGAAGGAAGGAAGGAAGGAAGGGAGACAAGAAAGAAAGAGAAAGAAAGAGAAAGAGATAGAGAGATGAGAAAGAGAGAAAGAAAAAGAAAGAGGAAGGAAGGAAGGAAGAGAGAGAGAGAGAGAGAGAAGAAAGAAAGAAAGAGAATGAGAGAAAGAAAAAGAAAGAAAGAAATATTTTACACTGTCCCTACACCTAGAGTGATTTTACTGCCTTTCTTTTGCCCAGGGCTACAACATATTTTTCAGGGATTTACATGCATTCAGTGTCTATAGTCCAGAGCATAAATATGTGTGTGTTTATTTTGTACATCAGATTGCATAAGTCCAGTTTAATATGCTATTCCTGGTATGTGATGTTTTCTATACATACAGAGAAAGAAGCACTCTTGTGCTCTTTGACTTTTACGCTTGCTGTCAAACATCAGCCATAATACTAAATACTGTG
>QLTV01003124.1:1887108-1902565 GCA_003457575.1 Thermophis baileyi
ATAGAAAGAAAGAAAGACTTATGACCACAATTGAGCCCAAAATTTTGGTTGCTAAGCAAGAGCGTTGTTAAGTGATTTTCACCACATTTTACAAGTTGGTCATGCCCACCGGTCACCTGACCACCAAGCCACGCCCACCTGAAGGGGGTGGGGTGGGGGGCACTGAGGATGAGTTTGTAGCACCAAGGGGGCAGTGGACTGAAAAGGTTTGGGAACCACTGGTCTACCCAAATGCCATAGATTTAAATAAGATAGTAACATACAAAGAATTGTTTGTATGAATTGGGAATTGCAGGAATTGCAAACACAGGGAATTAAAATAGATTGGTGGCCATACATACAGATTCAAACAAAATATAAAAAGGACTTAGAACAACATGGTTTTCAAAATGAGCAACAAGAAATTGATAAAATATTAACAGGTACAGACGAAAAAATGATTACCAAGACATATAATTGCTTGCTAAAATTCAAAATGGAGGAGGAAACGGTGAAAGAAACAATGATAGCGTGGGCAAAAAATTTCGGGTATAATATTGAATTAGAGTATTGGGAACAAATTTGGGGAAAAAATTATAAATTGACAATGTCGGCCGCATATAAGGAGAACATATATAAAATGTTCTATAGATGGCATTTACCACCAGCGAGATTGGCCAAAATGTATCCAACTATATCACCCAATTGTTGGAAATGTAATCACGTACAAGGGACGTTCTACCAGATGTGGTGGACATGTACCAGAGCAAAGAAATATTGGGAAAAAATAAAAAAATGGATTGAGGAAATAATGGAGCAGAAAATGGAGATGAGACCAGAGTTGTTTCTATTGGGAATAATAAAAGAAAATACCAGAAAAGAAATTTACTATATCATACAGCATATAATTACAGCAGCGAGAATCACATTCACTCAAAATTGGAAGAAAGAGAAGATCCCCTCGAATGCGATGATTATAACAAAGGTGCTAGAATGATAGAATTGAGAGAGGGGAGAGGAAACAATGTATTATAAAGTATGGAATAGATGGTATGATTGGCTTGAAAAGAAAAGTAAAATTAATGTTTAATGTAGGTCGATGTAATAAAATGGAGTAAATGTAGCTTTAGAGTGTAAATGGATGTAAATTAATGTATAAAATGTATAAAGGAGCAGATAGATATAAGAATGTTTATACAAAAAACAATAGGCCTCAATATGGAAAATGTAGAATTAAGAAAAAATTCCAATATTGGAAAGCTGTATTAGTGAAATTATGTTTTTAAATGTCGAAAACTTTCAATGAAAAGCATTTAAAAAAAAAGACATTGCTGTCCCGCGTAGAACTGGAGGAAGCGACGGTGGGACAATAGAATAGGTACGTGGAGGTATGTTTCCGTCAGATCTATGGATGTTAAGAAGTCGCCTCCCGGATGCTCTCCAGGATGGACTGGAGAGACTGCATCTTGAACCTCTTGTAAATCAGATGGTCGTTTAATCTTTTTAGGTCCAGAATCGCTCTCCACCCACCCACCCACCCCGAGGACTTTGGGACTACGAATAGGATGGAGTAGAATCCCTGCCCGTTGGTCCGCCGGAACTGGCTGTATAGCCTGAATGTCCAATAGGTGTTGGATTGCGGCCTCCATGAGACCCCTTTTTGTGTTGTTTCTTGGTATGGGGCAATGTATGAAATTCAATTATTCCAACATATGGAGGTAAGACTAACTGGAATCTTGTTACAGTGATGGTTATAAGTAACCTTAAGGTTAAGAGAAAGATGGTGATTACCAGATGATGGGGGGAAAGCAGCACAGGGATGCTACAACCTTCAAATAGAGAAGATCTTAGACTAGACAGACCTTCAGCCTGATCCAATTCCTGAAAATCATTTAGTAAATCATCTGGCAGACTGTTATTAAAATCTGGGTCAGGTTATGCTGCAGAATGGCACAACATCTGAAGTTATAACTCCTGGAGCATCCCCTTGAAGCAAACAATGCCCATCCTGGTTTAAGAATTTTGCGAGTTGCAGTCCAACAGAGTCGGAGCATGCAGACTGAAGCTGTTGGTCAGCATAGAGATTTCTGTATTTTCATCTTACGAAGGTAAGAAATGGGACCATGCAGATGTGCAAACAGTGCTTAAAAGTAAAAAGCGGACAGAGAGGCCCTGCAAAAGCCCCCAGCAAGATTACATGTTGGACAAGTGGATATCGATATTTTTAAAATTAGAACTTCATTGAGCAAATTTTAGAATCTCTGAGCACTCATGCTCACTAGGGCTATGGAGATGGATAATGAACATAAAATACAAAACGAATGTATTCATTAATATATATTTATAGTCAATATTAAGAATGTACAGATTTCAGTAACTGAAAAAAATTGGAAAAATATTGTGCACGGGTTGAGAAAAAAAAAATCCAAGATACAGGTCAGACTAGCAGTTAGCTAGTTCTACTGACACCTAAGAAAACTCAAGATTATGATGTAAATTAGATGTAAAGTGCTAATAAATGTAAATGTGTATACCCCAAGTGCTAATCTATTTGCATGTACTATTAACACACATATATCACAAGTAGATCCAAGTGTTGCAGGACATGCCTGGATGCATAATCACTTCATATGTGGCTCACATCAAATTTATTTTAGACCTAATTGTCTAAATGATGGGGAAAGGACTGAGAATGAAATAGCTAAAATTTAGCCCTGGATTCTCTGCAGTATTCTAGTAAAAGAAGTGCTGCTGTTAGGAGTTTTGCACTGTGAATAACCAACCTTGCTCTAGTTTTGCTCAGATATTCTTCATGGGATTGGGCATGCCAGGTCAACTGACTGGTGACATAACAGCAGCTAACTATTCCTGGCTGCAACTACATATTGCCAAATATTCTATTAAGGTAAAAATGACTATGCAAAGAGCAACTTTTAAAAAGTCTTTTAAATTCATCATGGCTACATTTATTTGCCAAAACAGCAATAAAGGCATTTGCCCCCTTACTCTTGACTTCTGCAGCCAAACCCAGCAGCTTGTTTTACTGCTTGTTTGTTTGTTTCTACTTATACAGCCACCCCTCTTGCCAAGGGAACACCTGTATCTCCTTGCTTTGACTGCAGGGATCTCTAATAAACAATGTATGCAAGGCAAAGTCACTTTGCAGCTTGACTGTTAATGATTTCATAGACACAACCATGCAGTTTCCTTTTTGAGATTAGCCAAGGTCAATTAGGTGCTGCTACAGCTAGCAGCAACACAAGCATTCATTAATGCTGAAGTCACTTCTCTGGACTGCCCATCTTACTTAAAAGCACAAATCACAGAACATACCCAACCAAATGAAAACCAAAGCTGAATTTGTCTGCACAAAAGTTTAAAACCGGCTGTGTTTTATTAATAAAATTGATATTTTTCTTAATTTTATAACTAGGCTGGCCTTGATATGCCACCACATAAAACTTAGGCAGTAATTTCAATGAATTGTCCATATTCTTTTTAGCTTACCTATCCTATTTAAAGTTATAATTAATCATTACCATATTTAACTTAATTTCTTCAGATTAATTTGTTCATATAATTAACATGTAGAATAAAGTAGGTTTTATCACTTTAGTAAAAGAAAATATTGACTATGCTGTTGAAGTAAAGCAATCCTGACATAGCACATGCCCATATATAACTATTCTCAACTAGCTTCCATTTCATTTAATAAGACTGATCTTAACCAAGTATATGGGAGCTCAGCCTTAAAAAATTTGATCACCTGCCAAAACATTTTACACTTGTGAAATGATTAAGATAAGCTATTTCCTAAAATGTTAAGGAGAAACAGATCAGTTCTTCAATAGGACACCTGACTACCGCTTACCTATTTTATATTTTTAAAAGACAAAGCTTTCCCAAGACAGCTTATTGCTGGATCTTGTCCTATATTTTCTACCTTTGTTTTGTTTTGAATTAAAATAGATCCTTGCCTTTACTTGTTTTCTAGACTAGAGCACCATGTCGAAAACAAGGAATATATGAAAGGTTATGAATATGAACTATGGAGATGATATGGTGAAGGAGTAAGAAGTTATTCTTGTTTGTTTCAGTTGTGAAGTACCACATGTGTGCTACTTTGGGTTCTCTGATAAATTTCCTAAAGTAGTTTGAAATGGTGTTAACAGGCCATACAGAAATTAGAGTTTTAGTTACTGCCCATCAGATCCATCTCCTTTCCCTCCAGGTGCATACATTAGCAATATAAAAAGCAGGTGGTTAACTAGTTTGTCTCTCCTAGTATTATTCTATATCAGGGGTGTCAAACTCACTGCCTGCAGGCCAAATGCGTCACGTGCTGGTTTAGTGAAGGGGAAAAAAGTTGTGATACGTCACGTGACAACACGCCGTGATGAGCGAGTTTGACACCCCTGTTCTATATGAAATGGCTTGAGACTTTGATCTGCTCAATAACTTATTTACAGTACATTGACAATAACTAAGATATATAAACTGATTACAATCCTTAATCTGCTTTTCTAGCAGAAAGCTTCCCTCTCCAGCTCAGTCCTATGTCTAATTCTTTGGTATCTTCCTTACTTCAAGCTATTGGCTCCTCCTACTCACTGATTAGGACTTTCTATTCCACTAAATAAAGGGACCATGAAAAGGAACCTACCAAAATTTTGCCTCACACAGCTGATCATAGTACTATGTTTCAGTAAAAATGACAGTATTAATATGTTTACTGAAAAAGTGTGTTTTGCCTAAGAAACCACAGTCATAACTGAAACTAGATATCACCTGCAGTCATATTTAGGAATGTTTTCAATTGTACGATTTTTAAACAGAACTATTTAGCTCAGTAGCTCTCAGGTATAATAAAGAGTTGTGATTTACTGTATGAAGTCTTAACTTCATACAGTAAATATTCTTTTTAAAATTGCCATGTTTTGATAAAGCAAGGAAAGTATAGCCCTGTTTGTGTGCAAATCAGATATTCTCAACATCATCTATATTTTACCTTTGATTAGCCAATCATGCAATTAATCCCAAACCAACATTTTAAACAAGGAAAAGTTTATATAACAAGAGACATGTTTAAAAAGATGTCAGCTGCATGCTGTGGACCAAATTCACTCCTCTCTTGCATTTCCTCTCTAAAATGCTGAGAGGAACATTGCATTTAGCACTATTATTTGCTAGCTATTCTAAACAACTTCATGAAATAGCAACATTTTGTCACAGCACAAAGGTTTGGCTTAAAAATCCCTGCATTTGTATAAGCAGCACCTAGTTGCATTTGAGCAAGCTAAACAAATTTCTGGAAGGAAAAAAGTGATGGTTTCAGGGATTGGGTGGGGGACAGTATTCAAAAGATAATTCTGCTCAACTGAAAGAGACAATTGCTTGTGAATGAAGTTCCACCTTCCAACTGAAGAGTATTTATAAGTTGATTGCCACACCAAAGGGAGGGAGGAAGGTAGGTAGATGAATTCACTCTTGATGTGTAAATGACAGGGACGGAAGCAGAGTATGAAACTTTTCAAAAGGTTTCTTAGCCCTTTTTTATTCAGGGAGAAAGCCTCAGTTTGAAAAGATGAGCAGCCACTGAGACATTAAATCAATCTCCTTTCTTACCTGTACCAAATCCAACTTTTATCTCCCCAACATTACACATTATCAAAGTAAAAAGTAATAAACCAACTATTTTCTTTTCTCAAAATCTATCTTTATAGCAAAGATATAAAGCTTAATATTCTTTCTTGATCATAGCCAGCATACAAAAATGTGATGCCTTTTCTCTGCTAATATTATTTATTTAGTGTATAGCTCAGCTAATACTAAATAGGAAGTGAAAAAAGTGGGAGGGGTTTAGATCATCATAAAAAGAGATGGCATAACATTCCAACTCATTCGGCCTCTGTTTTTCATATGTTCCTACCTGTTGTGTTTATTTTTCTTTCATTCTAATTTATATTGTACATTCCTTGAAGGCAGGTCTATTTTTTTGCAAACGTTTCATTATCCAAACTAAGTAACATCGTTAGTATTAGTGATAATGAAGTTATCTAGTTTGGGTAATGAGATGTCTGCAAGAAAACAGTCAAACTCGGAGAGCACCAAAGACCCCTCATTTCAACCATGAGCTACAATATTCTCCTTTATTAGTAAATTGAATTAATTTGCTATTTTTCCCTCTGAAAAATATCAATTCAAGAAAGTATATTATGTTTCCATGTATGTGATACATAGAATATCTCCATGCATACTGATCATTCTCCAGCCTTTTGGTATCACATTCAAGCTGAGATTTTAAAAGATAATTATTTCTAATGTAAATCTTTATGATGTTTAAGTTGTACTTTTATTCTATATTCACCTACTCCCCTTTCATACTGCTTGTCCTATGTATAACTTTTACTTTTGTTACATCAAACAGCTTAAAAAAAGCGTATCTTTGTCTTAATATTTATAAATTCCACTTCACAAAAAGAGAATGAAACTGAAACTGCACTGTGAGAATATGACTGCAGAAAAAACAATTACTGCCAACCTGCCTTCCATTGAGGACCTGTATACTGCACGAGTCAAAAAGAGGGCTGTGAAAATATTTACTGACCCCTCGCATCCTGGACATAAATTGTTTCAACTCCTACCCTCAAAACGACGCTATAGAGCACTGCACACCAGAACAACTAGACACAAGAACAGTTTTTTCCCGAATGCCATCACTCTGCTAAACAAATAATTCCCTCACCACTGTCAAATTATTCACTAAGGCTTCATAACTATTACTATTAGTCTTCTCATCGTTCCTATCACCCATCTCCTCCCACTTATGACTGTATGACTGTAACTTGTTGCTTGTATCCTTACGATTTATATTAATATTGATTGTTTCCTGATTGCTTATTTGTACCCTATGACAATCATTAAGTGTTGTACCTTATGATTCTTGACGAATGTATCTTGTCTTTTTATGTACACTGAGAGCATGTGCACCAAAGACAAATTCCTTGTGTGTCCAATCACACTTGGCCAATAAAGAATTCTATTCTATTCTATTCTTCCAAACTTATGCCTATCAATCATGAAAAGCAAGCATCTGCTACTCAAAATAGGAGGTGTTTATCTAACTTTTCCTCTGCAAAATCAGTGGTGTCACATTGTTCCATAGATCTTTCCCAAAAATGTATTACTGGTTGCCAATGGCAGGAATATACAGAATATTATGATTCATGATGTGGGGCTACATCCAGCTCTATTATATGGACTACTCCCAACCTGTTGTCCTTCAGCTATGCTGAATTGTAATTTTTTTCTTCTATTAAATCATGTCCAATTCTTAAGGACTACCTGGACAACTCCCTGCCGTTTTTACGGCAAGGTTTTTCAAAAGTAGTCTACCATTGCCTCCTTCTTTGAGCTGTGAGAATGTGAGTGAGTAGCTGGCCTTGGGCCTAAGGCAGGATTAGAACTCATGGCCTCCCAGTTTCTAGCCTGATACCTTAACCTCTATACCAAATTGGGTGTCTTCAATTATAATTATCATAATCCTAATATTTATGCTGGATAGGTTAACAAAAGAACATAATATCTGGAGGACTCTGGGCTAGAGAAATCAAGAAGGATAAAGAGATGTTTTTGTGAAGCTGCTCATTTGCACATCTATTAATAGTGTTAAAAGCCTACAGCAATTATTACAATGCTATTGTGCTAGCATAGCATTTTGTAGAGGAAATAGCTATAAAAGAAAAGTGTTCCTTTGAACCAAAAAACATATTTCCTGTTCCGGAACAAGGCTGCTTTTTTCAGGAAGGAAAAATAAGAACTTGGGATCTACGTCCTAAAACACATCACTGAAGTTGAAGCAAGAGAAAAAAATAAAACATTCCAGCATGATATTCTAGTTGAGCAATGGAGCATGAGTAACTAATGGAGGCTTTTCGTGGTCTGATGAGTTTAAGCTATGAGCTGAAAGTTTAACTGTTAATGCACTTGGGGTGTGCACAAATGTACATTAAAAAAGCATTCAACATTTTTTCTTCCCATGGGGTAAGGACAGTTTATTCCCACATTTGCTGTTTATGGTGAATACAACAGTAGGTCTCACATTGTCTCCATCTCATTATTGTCCTTCCCTTGTGTTTCAAAGGTTGTTTTGCTGCTTCTATTTTTAAAGCACTTATAAGTTTTTTTTAAAATGTTTGAAACTAAACCTAAAACTGTTGCAGAATTAAGGATAATGATGGAATCATGGTGCTCAGCCAAGTTTTATGATCAATATGCAAAACCACTTTCATCTTGACAGAACGTATCATCAGGAAATGGGCAGGTAATTGTTATACACGTGTGTATGCACATGCACTCCTGAGCTGCTTTTGACTCCCAAGCTGGCCATTAGCAAAGGGAGAGGAGATGCAGGCAAATAAAGCTAGCTGAGGTCAGAACAACTGCCAGGGAATAAAGCAGATCAACTGACCGTAGCAACCTCAGAGGTAGCTAGTATATATCCTGAGAGGTCAGGTTTGGGGGGGGCAGCTGTTTCCAGCTTACTTGTTGTAAGCCTGGATGTGGTGATTAAAGCATGTGATGAAATGGCAGTCAGACAAAACAAGAAAACCTGCTGCTGACAGGAAATTCTGGTACTTCTCAGCACAGAAAGTAACTGAATAGCAATCACAGAAGAATGCTGGAGGAAAATGCTGGAGGAAAATGCAGGGGCAATGCAAGCCCACCCTTAAGGACCACGTATGGCTGTCAAGAAGGGGAACTAGATCCTCTTGGACAAAGGTCTTTTAAGATGCAAAAGAATCTTATTTTTAAGCACCTGAGTTTGTAGTGATGAAAAGTTGTACCCTGGGCCAATTATACAAAGAGAAACGGAGAGAAAGTCAGTCAGCCAGCCAGCCACCAAACCATGAATGAATTATGCTTTACAAAGCTATCCAAATTGCTGTTTCCTCTCGCATACACTCCTAGAGGTGGACAGGAGATGAGATACCTCCCAAAATTTCAAGTAAGGATGGCAGTCATGAAGAGTCAACAATACAACAAGAATTCACAAAAGAATCTACCTTGGATTTAGCATTTTCCTTGCAGAGCTCCTTTTAAAATTCTCCCAAAAATAACCTAGACAAAAAATTGAGGACATTTTTACAGAATCAACAACTATAGGTAGTCCTAAACTTACAACCACAATTGAGCCCAACATTTTTGTTGCTAAAATTAAGTGAATTTTGCCCCATTTTACGACCTTTTGTGCCAGTTAAGTGAATCACTGCAATTGTTAAGTTAGTAACATGGTTGTTAAGTGAATCTGGCTTCCCCATTGACTTTGCTTGTCAAGAGATCACAAAAAGTGAACACATGACCCTGGGACACTGCAACCATCATAAATGAGTCGGTTGCCAAGCATCCAATTTTTGATCATATGACTATGTGGATACTGCAACGGTCGTGTGAAAAACGGTCATAAGTCACTCTTTTCAGTGCTGTTGTAACTTTGAATGGTCACTAAGTGAACTGTTGTAAGTTGAGGACTACCTGTACTGACATTTTTTTTTACCACATCTCTGTAACAAGAGATAAAAATAAGTGAATTAAAAATGAGTTGAAATTAAATTAATGCAGCAGAATTCCTAATCCTATTTGTCTACATTGCACAAACCAATGGGGCATTTTAAAAAAGAGAAAACAGGAAATTGTATTCACTTAACTCATCTTTTGACACCACCTTTTCTGAGCAATCCTGCCTTATTTTATGGAGAAACTGATAGTGCCCTGATGGGCATTCGAGATAGCCTCTCCAGTAGGGATTCTCGAATGCTGCAGTGCAGTGCAATAGTAAGAGAGGTAAGTATGACCATGATTCAAACTCATCAGTTTTCACTGGAGTTGAGTTGGCAAGAAACAAATACACCACAAACTGTCAATGAATATATCAAATAAAACAGTAATACAACTTTAAAACTTTATAAAATAAATAAAATAGAAAGACAATACTGAATTCATATGACTGATGGTATATTACAAGCAGCCCTTGGTTAATGATTATTAGCAATTCTTCAAAGTATGACAGTGCTAAATGGGGACACTTATGCCCAGCCCTTAAAATCGCAGCCATCACAGCATGCCCACGGTCACATGAGTAGCACTTAGCAAGTGGCTTGCAATTATGGCAATCACAGCATCCCTCGATCATGTGATCATCACTTGCACCCTTCACTGTTGGCTTCCAAAAAGCAAAGTTAATGGGGAAGTAGGCAGAAGAGCATAAATGGCAATCATGTCACTGCACCTAATGAACACAACTGAAAGTCACTGCAGTCATGTGACATCATGCTTTGTATGGCTTAATAATGGAGTTTCCAGTTCCACTTACCATCATTAACCAAGGATTACATATATTACATGGCACAATGGCAGAAATCAGAGACACATGCATTTATTCCTGCAAGAAGAAAACCACAACCGCTGTCACCCAATGTCAATGGACTGCCATTTTCTCTATCAGCTATAAGTAGTCCTTGATTTATTACTACTAAGTTGGTGCAGTCGTAATGCAAGGTGTCACATGCCTGCACCAACTTAGGACAGCAGTCCTGGCTCTTCTTGTTGTGGAATCTTGAGTGATTACATTAGTACCCAACTCCCCCCACGTGCCTATCTCCTCCACCATCTCTGCCCTTCTTGCCGCCGTGCACCCTGCCTTGCAGTGTGGCAAGCAGCCCTGGGATGCATGGTTTTGCATTTGCTTGCCATGCCTAAGAAGTTTCAGCAAGTACCAGCAAGCATTCATTTGTCCCAACTGCCTTCTCTCCCAGTTCCACCTCCCATCAACGTTTTACACCCAGCACCTTCCAAAGTGGATAAAGCTGTGCTCTCTTCACAGACCTTTCCTTTGATGGAGAAACTGGGTCTGAGAAGGAGAGAGCAATGGAAGGGAGCTGTTGGGCGCCAAAAGCTGGGGTAGGGAATGGGTAGAGAAAGCAGCTGGGCAAAGGAATGCTTGCTGGTAGTTGCTGAGGCTTCTGGGGCCATGTCAAGCAGCAGCAGAGCAATGCAGTTCTAGCCATCCCACAAGGATGGTGCAAGGCAGCCAAAAGGGCAGACATGGGAGAGGGGAGATAGGCAGGTATAGGGAGCTGAAGTGTCCCTGCAGTCCTAATGTAGTTTTAGGGAACTTCAAAAGATTGCTGAAATGTGTGGTTGGTAAGCAAGGACTACCTATATTTAAAAAATTGTCAACATTTTGAGGAAATTGATCAATTTAAACTTTTTGTAAAATAAATTGCAAATATAAATATCCATTTCAAAAATTATATAACAAAACACTTTCAGGAATGTAAGATTTTTGCTGGATCATAAGAAAAGGAAGCAGGTGAAAACAGGTTCATAAACTTAGTAGTACAGGTAATCCTCATTTAGTGACCACAATTGGGACCAGCAACTTGGTTGTTAAAGCGGTCGCCAAGTGAAATGGCAACTGTGCTATCAGCTTACTTTAGCTTTCCACATCTGCAAAGGTCATAAATAAGAAGGTTGGTTGAAAAGTTATTTTTTCATCACTGTCATAAGTGCAAACAGTCACTGTATGAGGCAGTTGCTAAGCAAGGACTACCTGTATTCAAAAGTCTGAGCTAGACTACCTTGCCTGATGCAAAATATTAAAAAACAGTTGGGACACAGTCCCCTTAAGTTATTCATTACTCCTTTAGGGATTCAGAACTTCCAATACTATAGGAAAAAGAAGTCTTACTTATCACTGTGACCTTTTTACATTTGGCTGAGAAATTGGAGCATAGAACCAAGAGGAAAAATTGGGTGCAGAAAGGAATTGCAAGGAAAACCAATGGGAAAAATGTTAAGCAGCTCTGCTGCCTGCAACTTCCCACATAAAATAGCTCACAAAAGGCACAATGGAAGGAAACCCACTTTTACTGCCAAATATATTGTTGTAAATGAGATGATCGGCAAAAATCCACTGCTTTTTGTTTTTTTTTAAAAAAAGATACAGCCTCCCTCAAATTAGTCCCAACTTTTGTGACTACGTACCAGTATTTGTAGTTTCCTTGGTAAATTACAGAAGTGGTTTGCCATTGCTTTGATAAGCCAAGGCACACTTTGGGGTCATTAGGATGCTGCCCTTTTTTTTTTCTACCAACCTTCTGTTGCACTGTCATGCAAAGTCAGGAATAAATTTGAAGCTGAAAGCAGTAACAAAAGTCTGTAAGTTTTCCTGCCGAGGAGCCAAACTAAAGATTTCTGAGCACCTCAACCTTATACAGTCCAAACATCCTGCAGCATTTTTCCCCAGCTGGAAAGGAAGTAAGGATTACCTTGCAATTTATGGCTGCTCTGCCCGCCAAGAAAAAGAAGAGTTGAATTCTTCCCACACTTGCTGCATTGAGTATAAAACGTGGAAGTTGCCTTATCAGAAATGCAAATTCTTTACTAGATAGCAATAGATTTTAATGCACAGAATGGCAATGAAAAAGAGCAGATCAATAAATAATAAGTCCTATATCTTAGCAGCTGATCTTCTTGTCATGCATGTGCAAAATAGAAACTTCAGGAGCTAAAGTGTGTTAGTTTTAAGCACATTTGTGAAACTTAATTGCCCAAATGAAAAACACCTCACACATGCTCTCAAAAAATCAGATAGCACTTTCAGTTAATATTGAATGCTAAATATGTCAGAGGCAATACATAATTGCAACAGCAGGAGGCAAAAGGTCCTGGCTTTGTGATGCAAGCTCTGGTCTTTTTCTTTGTGCATTGTGATATTGCACACATGCCCAAAAAGGACATAGTCGGCAGAAGAAATATTACTTTTATCAATATTAAATACAGTGGTACCTTGGTATTCATCTTTAATTGGTTCCAGGAAGCACGATGAGTACCAAAAACAGTGAGTATCGAACATATTTTCCCATAAGGAATAATGTAGTGAGTCACAAGGCAAGTTTTAGCTTGTGCACTGAATATCAAACAAATGATGAGTACAGGGACAAAATTTTCATGTCAAAATGCATTGATTACCAAATTTGATGAGTTTCAAAGTGGTTGAGTACCAAGGTACCACTGTATGTTTGATAACAGCTGTGTTGAATTTATAAACATTTTGTATACCACTCATAAAACTCCCTTTTTACAACCCTGTAATCCCTTAATTTGGGGTAGAGTGGGGCGACTGGAATAATGGAGATTAAACCTGATCAACAGGAATTCCAGCTATGTAAGCTAGACAGGAAAGAAAATCCAAAAGGAAGTAGCAATTATTTCACTATTCATGACAAGATACATGGAGCACTGAACACAAAGGTTTTGACCTTAAGGAGACTTCACTTACTAGAAATTGGTATTAACCAATAGCGCCTTTATTTCAAATCTGTTTCCCAAGATGCCAAATTCATTACCTAAAGGCCTGACCTTTCACAAACTGCAAGAGAATTGCATCTTATTTTCAAACCTTCATGATCATGGGAGGGAGAAACCATATGGCAATATTTTCTCCCCCAATATCCTTCAATCCCAGAAAATTCAGTAGAATAGCATTCAACCAAATGAAATATCTAAATGTTATAAACAGCAACAAATTTTGCACAGGATGAAGTACTAGTCCAACAGAATCCTAAACCAAGAACCGTGTACAGGAAATAGAATATTTGTAAGCACACACATTGTACTGGGCCCTTTTCTTCACATATAATTAACTCTTAAATGTTTCTGGTTTGGCTGATGGGGAGGATGCGAAAGCATGCAGCACAGGTTGGGAAGGTTACATGAAAGGTGTTATGCAGGACAGGGAGGGACTGTAGAGGTTGTGCAGATGGGGGAGATTTACTCAAGCAACTTACAACTTTCCCTGCCATTGCCAAGCTTCCCACCAGCAAAGACTCATGAGAAGCTGGGCAAGAAGCTTTTGAAACAGCAGCATGGCAGTGCTGACTGAAGTAGCTACGGTACAACTTTCCCAAATTTCATTCCCATGGGATGGGTCCTGGCATTCTGTAAGTTAGCGCATTAGAAGTACCTTGGTTCAAAAATTGTTGCCCTATGACACCCTATTTTGCGCAATTGAAGGTTACAAACAGACATAAGTATTTAGGGGGGTGTATGTTTGAATTCATAGAGATACATTTTAAAATGTTGTTTATACTCTACTTTGCTGCACTGGTTCAGAATGATTAACAGCAAGGTTCTTTTTGCTAAAGGCAAACAGTCTTTATCTTTTAGAGCAGGGGTCACAGGAGATAGATTAGAATCTACCAGGCCTCTGATTTGCAACAGATCAACAAGAATGAATTAACAGCAGCAACAGTAAAATGATTCTTCTTCACTTTAAAACAGCTAAAATGAAGGAAACCTGTTTTGGTGCAGAGGAGATTAAAAACAGGTTTCTGTGTTTAGGTTTTATTACTTCTGTTCAACTCTGAAGCACAAAAACAACCTCCAAGGTTTAGAATTCTTTATTTTTAATCCTATGCACTTTGGAAGAGAGAGTGAGTACAGCTTGAGTTTTCTTGTCTAAATCAAAGCATAACACACAAGCTTGAAGTCTGCTTTCCCCTGCCCTGGAGACTTGCAGACTAAGGAAATCGAACAAAGCAATGTAAAATGTAAAATGAAAACATTATTGTAAATATAAAATCAGTTCTTTAAAAGCAAAATGCAATGTCTACATTACATAGTGAATAACCAGTTCCAAAATGACATTCAAAGAACAGTGTGTTTCAGAGGAAGCTATCAGTTAAATGTTTTAAATGGGCACTACAAAGTGGGCTGAGTATAATACAGATAACTAGAATAAGTCCCAATCTTTGCTAAATAGTGCCCACCTCCACTGCATATACAAAATCCATCAATACTTTACATGGGTGGTCAAATTTTAACACTAGCATAACACGGGAATACAGGAATGTCCATCACACTGGAAGTTCATTTGGGAAACAGAAGTCAGATTATGTGATACATACCAATTAGTTCTCCCAAACAAGGAATGGCCAAGGAACTCAGAAGCAATTGTTAGGGAAAGATCACAACTGCTTCCCAGAGTCTTTGTTTCAGTTGACTGCTTTACTCCACTAACAACAAAGTTTATCCAACTTTTGATGTTTCTAGAGTTCTTCCAAGCGGTAGAGGCATTAACATTCACAGATTCTAAAATGCTCTTCCTCTATACTTAACAGCACCAGTAGCCAGTGAGTACATAGCTGAAACAAATTGCATTAATGAAACTATCTCTTTAAAACCAGGGGGGGAAATGGGGAAACATATGCAATTTACATAGACTTTTGTAAAGCCTTTGATTCAGTGGTACAAGACAAACTACTTCTGAACCTAAAATATTATGGCATTTATGGACCCCTACATGATTGGCTAACTGCGTTCCTGTCAAACAGACAACAAGTGGTTAAAATAGAGAGTTCTCTATCAAATCCTGTACCTGTCAATAGTGGTGTCCCTCAAGGCAGCGTTCTAGGAC
>QLTV01003124.1:1903077-1932603 GCA_003457575.1 Thermophis baileyi
GATCAATGCCTGGAATTCACTACCTGACTCTGTGGTTTCTTCCCCAAACCCAAAAAACTTTAACCTTAGACTGTCTACTGTCGACCTCACCCCATTCCTAAGAGGTCTGTAAGGGGCGTGCATAAGCGCACCAGCGTGCCTACCGTCCCTGTCCTACTGTCCTATTGTCTTCATCTATCTGTATTCACTTTGATTATGTTTATGATTATACCTATACCTGCTATCTTGTACATGTTTGACAAATAAATAAATAAATAAAATAAATAAATATTCTGGGACAGATTTTGTTCTTAGTCTCACAAAGGAGTCAGAGATAAGGAACACATCTTTATACACATATAATGCTCTTGTGCATGCTCTTGTGCTTACCTCAAATAAGTTATACAATTTGGTGATTGCATGCCTCACCACATCTGTACAAATCAATTGAATTAATTAGAAATTACTATCCCTTGATCAATTTAGTAAAAATATAGAATAAAAAAATAAGACATTGTCTTTAAATCAAGACGATGTTTTTGGCTAAGCTAAGTGCCCAAAAAGTGAAGAAGATAAAAGTCATTTTATTGATGGTGCCCAAAGAAGCCAAAGTGAAGATGAATGATGGAAGTCTGCCATTGTGGCCCACAATACTTGTGGCAGGTTTGTTTCTCTCAACCAAGTATATATTTGCAGCAAGTACAAAACTGTAGCAATCTTTGAAGAAAAGTCAAAGGGTTAGAGCAGCAAATGGCCATACTTTAACTGATAACAATAAAAGAGGAATTATCAAAAGGAAAATTTATCAGAGACAGCTCTACAATAGCAGCTACCCATATGGAAGACAGTTGAATAGAACAGCAAGCGGAATGGATGAGGGTAAGAGGCAGAAACAGGAAATGCAGAAGATATCCTACATCTTTTGGAAGTCAAGCCCTTGTAATTTTCAAGCCCTGTTCAGGAGAAAAGACTCAAGAGAATGAGAGATGAATATAAATTTCTACCTGAGCACAGAATAGAAGCATTAAGTAATGGGAGATTTATTTACCCAACACCTGTTGGGAAACACTTTGCCATGGAACTTCATGACTTGTGCTGCCAACAGTTTTTTTAAGAGGGTGGGGAAACATGCAAAAGGATGAAAAATCTTTAATCTAATTCTTGTGAACAATGAAAAATTAGTTGAGGAAGTAGTAGTAGCAGGAACATTGGGGAAGTGACGTGATTCTGAATTTCTTGATTTCTAAGGACAACTAAAATTGAGCATAGTCAAATGTATACATTTGATTTTCAAAAGCATATTCAATGAATACAAGCACTGCTAAGCAGAATTTCTTGGAAAAATGGGAAAAAAAGGTTAAGATGGTTCAGAGATCCTAAGGAATATGCCAAAAGTCTGTTTGCTAACAATTCCAATTTGGGGGGGGGGGGAGATGGAGGACAGCAAAAGCAACTAAGGTGGCTACACAAAAAAATTAGTGAAGATCTGATGAAGGTATGTATCTGAGGTACAGGATTAAAGCTTGAGATTGTAAAAAACAAAACAAAACCTGGTAATGGGATACAGAATTTGTTTAAATCTTCAGGACCAGAACTGTATCCTCAGACACTGAAGAAACATGCTGTTCTGTCCCAGGTGCCGAACCGAGAAAAACAACACAAGCAATGTACAAACAAACCTTGTTTAATACTCTTTAAACTACTAATACTCTCTTAGCAATAAGTCCTTTCGATGCACCAACTGTTAATTAACGTCTTAATAGTTGGCAAGAGTTCAAGCACAAAGAATCAAAGAAGTCCAACGAATTGGACTATCTGATAGCAGGCACTCGAACTTACTGAAGTTGGCAGAAAGCCCAGACTGATGAGCAGGAAAAGTAATGCCGTTTGGAATCAGAAGCTGAACCGAAGTTTCAAAGACCAAGGCAATACGTGGAATGAACGGAGTTGTTTCCTGCAACGTGGTTGAGCGTGGTCACTACTTAAATAGGCTAAGGGAGTGGCCAATTAGCCCAAAGCCTTACTCCCGAGGAGTAACCTCCTGAATAACCATTCTTGCCTCAGCAGTTCTGCGTGCCCATGCATTAAGAATAGGCTCCTCCTCTTCTTCCTCATCACTGATGGGAGCTTCTGGAGGTTCTGAAGGCCCTGGCTGAATCTCCACCTCTGGCACCGAGTCCCCACCAACCTCCTCACTGTCCGACTCAGGTACCAGCTGCACAGGCCGCTGGCGCATCACCACAACAGCCTCTTCCCTGTCGGAGTCCGCAACCAGTTGCACGGGTCGCTGGCGGCCCACAACACATGCTATTGACCTTGGTGAACCTGTATGAATTGAACATTCCTGAGAAATCCCAAATAACTTATAAAGTGCAGATGACTGTGGATGAGCAAATGTTACCCCAATCTTCAAAAAGACAGAAGAGTCACATTGAACCATGAGATGACGGCATATAAATTTAATAATAACAATAACAATAATAGTGATCTAGGATGTACGCAGCAACCCATATCAACCATCAGCACCAGTCAATGGTATTTGTGACACATTTTTAAATGTTCAGTTGACTGAGTTTCATGTTTAATGAATAAAAGATAATAATAATAATAATAATAATAATGATAATGATAATGATAATGATAATGATAATGATAATGATAATGATAATGATAATGATAATAATATCATCGTCAAAGAGGTCTGAAAGTAATACTTGAACGTTATTTTAAAACAGAACCTGAAGACATTGATCTCAAAGCATCTTGAAAATAATACAGGGTTATTACCAAGTCATCTTAATTTGTCAAGAATACCAGAATAGTGTGGAATCTTGCCACACAAACTTCATCTAATTTTCCAATCTGTAACTTCCTTAATAGACTGTGTGAACATTGTACATATATCTTGATTCCAACAAAATATCTATCAGTACCTCATGACATGCTGATTAACAAAATGGTTAAGTGCTACATTGAGTGAGATTTAAGCAGCTGGTTCAAAAATTGTAATCAATGAATTCTCAGCAGTGGTCAATTATCAGATCAGAAATTATCAGCCCTAAGGCCTTCTTTATTTTAGTAATGAGAGACTAAGAGATAGAGGTAATGCTTCTCCAGTTTGCAGATGATACAAATTGGATACAAATCCATCACTATGCAGAGTGCACAAAAAGAGCAAGAAACAATGTACAGTACCAAGAAATTAAAGGCATGAAATAAGGAAAAGAAACATAGTTAAACTGCTTACATCAGTACCATCCACGCTGCCTCTCCATATCTACCTTTGCGACCATCTTTACTTCCTACAGGTTGGGGTTCGTTGCTTCTCCATTTAGGTGGAGACAGCATCCAGGAATGGGTTAACTCCGTCTGTAATCTGATATGACTGAGTCTGCATTTTAAAAGCACGCCTCTTCCGGCTCCTCTCCCAGCTTTAGACTCAATCATAATCTGGACAGACATGTTTCTCGTTTTCCCATTCCTGGAAAAATTGCCTTAAATCAAAAAAGACCATAAAAGGAGAAAATCTTTTTCTCTGCAAGGATTTCGTCGAACTTGCTGCTCCCAGCTTGGCTGGTGGAGCAGCTTGTGTTCCAGCGTGAAGGGGTTTTCCCCGGTTCCACTGAAAACCGCGTGGGAGCGGTTCTGACTGCCAGCTGGCAGATCGGCAGGGCAGCGCTCACGAGCTTTGCTCCGCACCGCTGACCCTGGGGCTACTTACATCAGCCCATCGGCCTGATCGGAGAGCCTGCCGTAGAGGCAGCGTGCACGAGCTTGCTCTGCAGCGCTAGCCGGGGCAAAGGAAATCGCGCTAATTAACAGCGCGTCGGAGAAGCCGCCATTTTGGAAGCAACGCAGCTGGTGCAAGTGGGGTGAGTCCTCTCTCCCTGGAAGCAGCATAGCGAGCCCCTGATCAGTGCCTCTGCCCCCAATTTCATTGGCTGGCATTTCTAGCATCTGCTCGCTTCCCGAGTAAGCTAGTAAGCGCTTTTAAGGAGCAGCAGATTGGTGGCATTTCTCCCTTCGGGAATACGCCCACGCCTTCTTTCCAGAAAAATGGCGGACGCCTTTGCTGATGACTCAGCCCTTGTGGCTGGAAGCCAGGGCCCTTCCTCTCGGGCCAGCAGCACCAGCGCTGGTCCTGCTACCACCAGGGCAGCCAAGAGGCGAGCTGAGAAAGAGCTTAGCTCAAGTGCAGCTCTTAAATCTATAAAAGCTGCTGAGTGTGAAGCTCTACAACGACACAAGTGATTGAGAGGGTCTTTTCCAAGGCTCAGAAACAATCAAGCAAGGGGCCTAGTGCCCAGCAACTGATCCAGCCCTCCTGTGCTTCTCCTTCTACTTCTCTGCATTTGGGTCCATCCGTCCCAGCAGAGAGCATGCTGACTGCCTCATGGTCACCTGATGATCCAATGGCACAACCTTCTGTTTGCCCAGCAACAGTGAGTTAATATTGGGCAATTTGCCAGCCAATTCGGGCTCCTTGCCTGCCTGGGAAGTTCCTCCTAGGCAGAGAGAATATTCTGCTTCAGCTGCAGGCCTCCGAATGGAGGAGGGGATGGAACCCCAGATCCCTGCAAACTTGGCTAGCATGATCTCTGAGGCCATCAGACAGCGGGTGGTCTCCGCTTTACAGCATAGGCCTTCATCTGGGTTGGTCTTCCCCAGTACCCAGAATCTTCCCCTGGCACATAGCTTTCAGGAAGAAGCTATCCTTCTTCAGGAACAGGAGTATTTGGCCTCTGCCAGCCAGGCTTCTCTGTCAGGGGAGGAAAGGCAGCCGGATCTAGATTTATCAGAGGATTAGGGGGGGACCCTAATGCCAGATTCTCCTGCCTTTGTAGGCCTTTTTAAACCCCCCTTTTTCGATCCTTGCTCTTCAAAGCTAAGAATACCACCAAGCTGGGGTCTACCCAAGCCCCTCCAGATTCTGCATCTGGGTCGGCGGATCCTGCAGATCCTCTCTTTGCAGAGCCTACTATTCAGACAGAAGAGGTTCCAGTCCCTAGAATGTTTTTGGACGTTGTTCAGAGGCAGTGGGCTTCTCCTGGATCGGGCCTTATTCCCAGCGGCCTGGATAGGCGTTTTTATAACATGGGGCCTGACCTCACTAAGGCGCTGCAAGTTCCAGCAGTTGACGCTCCTGTTTTGGCTTTGGCTTCCCCTCCAATGGTGTCAGGTGCTCCAGAGGAATCCCTCCACCTGGAGGACAAAAGATCAGAACAAACATTAGTGAAATCTCACCAAGCAGCTGCTTGGGCTGTTAAGGCCTCTACATCGGCCTGTTTCTTTGATAGGCCTTCCCTTCTTTGGTTAAGACAGCTACAGGAGCGGCTTCCAGCTGAAGACACAAGGTCCCATCAGGATCTTAATAAGATCATGGCAGCCTTAGAGTTTTCAGCGGATGCTACTCTAAACGCGGCGAGATTCGCGGCTAAGTCCATAGGCTTGTCCGTGGCATCCCGGCGCCTCCTGTGGCTTCCCCAGTGGCAAGCAAATGCCAGAAATAAATGGAGATTGGCATCGGCCCCATATTCTGGGGACCGTTTATTTGGAGACTCTCTGGAGCCCATTCTTATCGAGTCTAGGGACAAGTGTAAGGTCCTTCCGTCCATGTCTCTGAGGGCTGACTTCCATACGTCTCCTTATTTTTGCCCCCCGCCATATCGGGGGCCAGACAGTGGGATGGGAGCACAAAGATCCCAGAGGCCCTTCCCCTTTAGACAAGGGCAACAGGACAAGTCAGACAAGGGCAGAGGTACCCTCCCAAACGGTCCTTTTGGGGTGGCAAGGGTAGTCCCTTCCGTCGCTCTCGGTGACTGCTGGTCCAACCCTCCCATAGGGGGCCGTCTGGCGTTATTTGCCAGCTAATGAGAGGGATCCACCACGGACACCTGGGTTAGGGAGACTATCCGGTCAGGTCTCTCCCTGGAGTTCCTCTCCACTCCCCCGAGGTTTTTCACCCATTGCCCGTTATCAAGGGACCGGTCAAAACAGCTCCTCATGGAATCAGCCATAAATCATCTATTGGAGATTTGGGCCATTCAGCCGGTTCCGGAGGAGCAGAAAGGACACGGGTTTTACTCCCGGTTGTTCGTCATTCAAAAGGCCTCAGGGGGTTGGAGGGCTATTCTGGACCTCAAGACCCTGAACCGCCAGGTCATATATCGCCGGTTCAAAATGCAGTCATTGCAGACAATTCTAGAGAGCGTCAGAAGGAACGATTTCTTCACCTCAGTGGATCTTACGGAAGCATACCTTCATGTTCCCATCCTCCCCGCCTACAGAAAATTCCTCCACTTCTTTTATGCAGGGTTCCATTACCAGTATCGTGCCCTTCCCTTAGGCCTATCCTCCACTCCAAGGGTGTTCACCAAATTGATGGCGGCCTTAGTGGGTCACCTACGAGCCATCCCCATCAGAATCCAGTTTTACCTGGACGACATTCTTATCCAGTCCAGCTCTGCACAACAGTCAGAGAGAGACCTGGTCCTCACCATACAGGTTCTACAGGCATCCATCAACGTGGCCAAGAGCCATCTGGTGCCAACTACCAGGTGCTTCATCTAGGAGCAGTAATAGATACGGTGGAGTCCAAGGTGTATCTGTCACAGGAACGCCTGTCCAGGCTGCGGGAGCTGGCAGACCGCATCCGGAGAGAACGCATGGTTTCACTGCTCCTTCTTTCCCAGTTCCTGGGAAAGATGGTGTCATGCATCTCTATCACACCTTGGACCCATCTCCACAGCAGAAAGTTGCAATAGTTCCTGCTCCCATATCAGAGGGCAGGCAGGGGTAGCGCTCTGACCAAGGTCCTGGTCCCACCAGAGGTGCTCAGCTCTCCCGAATGGTGGACATCAGAGGCAATCTCCAGGGGTTGCCACTTCAGGGAACCTCACCGACTGGTTCTTACAACCGATGCCAGTCTGTTCGGCTGGGGAGCTCACATACAGTCTCACATGGCTCAAGGACGGTGGACTCCAGAGGACCTGAGCCACAATATCGATTGGCTAGAGCTCCAGGTGATTCATCTGGCTCTCAGAACATTCGTGAACATGATCTCAGGTCAGGACATTCTGGTCTTGACAGACAATGTGGCCGGCAAGGCCCGCATAAACCGTCAGGGGGGGACCCATTCCAAGACTCTTATGCAAGAGGCAGAACAGCTAGGTCTCTGGGCGGAGTCTCATCTGCGGTCCATTCGAGCAGCTCACAGCTCGGGAGCGACCAACGTTCAAGCGGACTGGCTCAGCCGAGCATCTGTAGACCAGGCGGAGTGGTGTTTCCACCCGTCCCTATTCAAGGAGATGACGGATCTCTTCAGTCTTCCAACAGTCGACCTCTTCGCCACTCAGGACAATTGCCAAATCTCTCAGTTCTTTGCCAGAAGCGATAGATGCTCTGCGCAGTCCGTGGCCGCCAAGCCTTCTGTACACTTTTCCTCCTCTACCACTCATTCCGAAGGTCATTAGCAAGATGCTGGAGGAGGAGGCGGAACTACTGCTGCTGGGCCCCCACTAGCCCAGGAGACCTTGGTTCGCAGACCTGGTGAACCTATCCGTGGCCCAACCCTGGAGGATCCCTCAGGGCAGGGTGTCTCTCACCCAGGGGGCATTGGTCCACCCAGACCCACAGTGGTTCCAACTGACCACCTGGCGCTTGAGCGGCACCTCCTGAGCGGAGACGATTTTTCTACCAGGGTCATCAGGACTATTCAGGCTTCTCACAGAGCATCAACCAACCAGATATATAACACCACGAGGAAGGTTTTTTTGTACCTGGTGCGACAAAGGACATCTCAATCCCACGGACATTTCCATTGCTCAACTTCTGGAATTTCTCCAGGAGGGTTTGGATAGCGGACTCTCTCCAAACACTATCAGGCGACAGGTTGCAACATTATCTTCCATCCTAACATGCGGGACTTTGGAATCTCTTTCACAACATCCCGTGGTTCGTCAGTTTCTGAAAGGAGCAACCAACCTCCGACTACCGGTGGTCCATCGGTTTCCCACTTGGGACCTAACCAAGGTTTTGAACGCTCTTACTCAAGGTCCCTTCGAGCCGTTGAGGGAAACCTCCCTCCGGTACCTTACTTACAAAGTGACATTTCTAGCGGCCATCACATCGGCCAGACGGATCTCAGAGCTGGCAGCTCTGTCCATTAGGTCCGATCTTTGTGTTTTCCACCCTGACAGGGTGGTCTTGAGACTTGACCCTACATTTATCCCCAAAGTCAATACATGGTTTCATAGGGCCCAGGAACTGGTTCTACCAAACTTCTGTCCTAATCCGGCCCATAGTTTGGAACATAGATGGCACACATTGGATGTGCGTTAAGGCTCTGCGCATTTATATCAGACGGACTTCCTCTTTGCAGAGGACGGAATCTCTATTTGTATCCTTTCAACCGGCCACCTTGGGGTCTAAAGTTATGCCTTCTACTTTAGGTCAGTGGATTCAGGCATGTATTGCTAAAGCTTACGAGGCTCAGTCATTACCTGTACCCAGACAGGTTACCGCCCATTCCACGAGGAGCGCAGTCACCGCCACGGCGACCCAGGCATCCATTGAAGAGGTCTGTCGCGCGGCTACCTGGTCCTCTCCATCACCCTTATACGCCATTATAAACTGGACACCTATGAATCAGCAGAGGCTGCTTTCGGCAGGAGGGTCCTTCAACGGGTTCATATGGATCAGGAGAAGCCAGACCGGACGGCACCCTCCCAATAGGACTTCCAGCTTTGGTATGTCCCATTCCTGGATGCTGTCTCCACCAAAATGGAGAAGGAGCGTTGGTCTTACCTGATACGCTCCTTCTAGTTATCGTGGAGACAGCATCCAGTCCCACCCAGTCACATCCGGCCCTGGGTGCGGGGGAGGATACTATTTCATCTGGCAGCATGCTTCTTGAGGACGCCGAACAATTCTTCACGTCATCGAAACACGTCAGTCTGCATCATCTCCTTCATCAAAAGCTGGGGGAGGAGCCGGAGGAGGCATGCTTTTAAAATGCAGACTCAGTCATATTGGATTACAGACGGAGTTAACCCATTCCTGGATGCTGTCTCCACGATAACGAGAAGGAGCGTATCAGGTAAGACCAACGCCCCTTTACATTATACAGTCTTTTTATTCTTTGTTTCTCATCTCTTTCTTTTTGAGAACTCAATCAACTCTATCAAACCATTATTTATCTTCTTTCTTTTAACCATTCCCTCTTTATTATTGCAATTTGATCCTCATTTATTCTGTCTACATGATCCAACACTTTAACATTTACACCTTATCACATTTCTTTCATACTAGTCACTCAGTTTTGTATTGTAAGTTTTGTATTGCAGTCACCTTCATTCAACACCCATTCATTTATGACCCTACTGCTTTTTGGTTTAACACACACACACACACACAGAGGAGGGAGGGAGGGGGAGAGGGAAAGGGAGGGGAGAGAGAGAGAGAGAGAGAGAGAGAGAGAGAGAGAGAGAGAGAGAGAGAGAGAGATATTGAGATTAAACACCTCATTCTCACTGCATTCATCCCAAAGTGTGGGATATAGAAATAAAGGCTAATAGAGACAAATGCAGAGTTGTTCACCTTGTAAACAGAAATCAAGCACACATTATGAAATGAGTGGCTGGCTTGGTACAATAGTACTTTTAAAATGAATCTTGGACTTGGTCATAAATGCATGAGTTACTTATGTAATGTGCCTGCTAAAAATATAAACAAAATTAATTGAAATACAATTTCAAAAACCCAGAAAGAAATTATCCCGCTTTATTATCCATTGATTAAATCCACCATAAGCATTACATAAAATTCTGGGCACCACACATTCAGAAGGATTCAGAGAAATCTGAATAGGTTCAGTGGAAAGCACCAAAGATGCATAGGTGACTGAAAATAAATCCTATGAAGAGAGATTTGGGTAAACAGGATACAATATGTTTAGCCATGAGAAAAACAAGCAAGGAAGCATATGAGAATATTCTTCAAATACCTTAAACAGAAAATGGCCAAGACCTTTTTTCCTACATCTTAAAGTGCAGGGTGGGGAATGGCAGCTTTAAGTTAAAGGATAGCAGAATCCTGTTTGAATGCTAAAATAAGCTGCCTAATGATAAAAGCAATCTAACAGTGGAACTTATTTGAGAGATAGTGGGCTCTTTACAAGATGTGTTCAAGCAGAGTTTGGAGAGTCATGTAGCAGGACGCTTCAATCTGGATTCCTGCAGGTTGGGAAGTCTGACGTACCAACTTATACTATTAACATCTCTAAAAGGCTGTATTGCCAGATTCAACTGCTACCTGCTACAACTTTACATTTTTTAAAAACAGATAAAATAATGTTTTCTACATTTTTGGTCTACAAAGTTGCCAAAGAATTTTCCAATTCTAATCTTCTTTGGCAAAAGAACTAATTACATGTTTTATAATATATTAGGTCCTTTGTCAATCTATCCTATCATGTCATTTCAAATTGGGAAGCCTCTGTAAAAAATAAAATAAAGTACAAAAGATATTTTGGTGGCAAAATCCATGATCATGCAAGCAGGCCTCCAATGACACGCTTTTTTCTATTCCCATGCAATTCCTTACTCTATTTCAGATGGCTTCTCCAGTGCTTCAAGAACATGTTAGGGAAGCATGAAGAAAGTTACCAGTGTGCAGAGGAAAGGAATCTTCCAACAGTCTTAGTCTTTTCTCTAGATTTCTTAAATATGACCATTTTCATTTGCAGAATTTTGGAGGAGATTCCATAATGGTTAGAGTTACAGGCCTGATCAACTTCCACTATACTATATTGAAAGTCACTTCATTTTAGATTTCTAGGGAAACACCAAACCAGATTACCTATTGAGTAAGCATTTCAGAAATATTTCCTTAACTAAACAGAGAAACAGAACGACTCAGAGTGGGCAAAAAAAGCAGTGGGAGCTGGAACAACTTTCAACTTCCTGCTTCTCCATTGAGTTTCCTTGTGGGAATATGGCAGAAAGCATCAGAAATCAATCAATCTATCTATCTATCTATCTATCTATCTATCTATCTATCTATCTATCTATCTATCTATCTATCTATCTATCTATCTATCTCTCTCTCTATCTATCTATCTCTCTATCTATCTTTCTATCTTTCTTTCTATCTTTCTATTTTTCTCTCTATCTCTCTATCTATCTCTCTTTCTTTCTTTCTTTTTCTTCCTCCCTCCCTCCCTCCCTCCCTCCTCCCTCCCTTCCCCTCCTCCCTAGAATTCCTGCTAGCTTCATCATTTACCTTTCTTGTGATAAACTTGCAGGGAGAAAGTCAGTGGGGAAGCCAGCAGGAAATTGCGAGTCCATTTAGGTGACTGCTGCCCAGTGGGAGAGGGAGCAAGGGGTGTGTGCTCAAATGTACTGCATATATTAGGAAGGTGAGTGGGTGTTCACAAAAATTCCACATGGGTTTGGTAGAGCATAAGGGATGGCATGGGTCAAGTAGGGTGCATAGGGGTTTAGACTGGGCAAGGCACACACAGAGGTGATGTGGTTTAGAAAGGGTGCATGCAGTGCACAAGAAGTGTTGCACAGGTTGGGGCAGCATGAATTGGGGGAGTGGGGGGTGCATGGGCCAGGAAAGGTTCCTCCTTGCTCCTTGCTCCCTTTCTTCCTATTCTTCCTTTCCCAGCAGACAAGTAAGTGGCTGCTATTGGGTGGGGGAGGAAGTGAAGGATTGCTAGAAAATTGTCATAGAATGTTGAAAATGAAGAGCATGTGACCGCAGCAGCAGTCCAGAAGCAGCCAGTAATACTGAAGTAGCCATAACCTTCCCAAATTTCATTCCCTCAGAAGTCACGGGTCCTGAATTTTGGACATATTCTTAAAGTTAGCCCATTAGAGGTAATTTGGTTCAAAAATGTTGTCCGATAATACACATTACAACCAGTTAAAGATTGTGACAAGGAGAGTTTTAGTATTTCCTACTCTATTTGTCAGGGCTGCATGCACAACCTAGGTTATTGCCAAACTATAGGATCTGCATAAAAATGATCCTTCAGGAAAAAAATAGAAGTTTCTCAAACCTCCTAAGGACTACTCAACAGAATCAGTTCTGATTCTGATCCTAAAATTTAAAAAATCCAATGTCTTTCTTATTTCCTGCTCTTGATTCAACCACCACCTATTTATGATCTCTGCTTGCCAAAAAATGCACACATTTAATATCTTCTGAGGCTTCTTCACATTTTTAATTCTTTACAAGGTGGGTTCCGAGACCTCAATCTTCATCAGATTGTTGCAGTTTCTTGCTAGTCCAAATCTGACTGACCATCTCTAGACCCAACTACATCTGCATCAACAAAGCTTTTCCTGCATAATACAAAGGTGGCATTGTGATTATTTTAGCTCTATGGCCTTAAAACTAAACCCATGTTCTTTAGTGGTGTATCCTATCTTCTCTGTCACCATTTTCTATGTTTTGTTTTATCTGGATTTGCTCCCAGTTTTCATCTATTTTACAGACACACAGATGCAGATGTGCACACAAACCAAAATGCTAGAATATGGCAAAGAAAAAAGAAAAAAAGCTAGGAGAGAAAAAAGCGTAAGGTTGTAAGCATAGCTAGTGCCAAAACTAATGCAGAATAAAGTCAGGCAGGTGCTGAGCAAAAATTTATATTTGAGGCACTAAAAATTAATATGCTCTCAAATGTATTTTTAAATAACTGTCAAAATACGGAAGTCACAATACACTTGTCAGGTTATACAGATACAGATTAACAGAGTTGGAAGGGACCTTGTAGGTCAGTGGTTCTCAACCTTCCTAATGCCGCGACCCCTGCCCCGCCACCGCAACCCCCTCCCTGCCCCCTCCCCGCGCATGCGCGTTGCCAGGCGAGAAGCAATGAGGTGACAAAGGGGGCGTGGCACCAAGATGGCGGGCTAGCGCGTGCGGCCCTTCCGTCGGTGCCTGCGCATTCGAGGGCCGCCCGTGCGTCGCACCGTCCCCGGGTACTCGTATGTGGACAGATAGAGGAGCGGTATCTCGGTTCCTAAGACCATCGGAAATATGTGTTTTCCGATGGTCTTAGGTGACCCCTGTGAAAGGGTCGTTCCACCCCCAAAGGGGTCACGACCCACAGGTTGAGAACCGCTGATCTATAACCTCAAAATAAATAAGTTTAGGATGGAGCACAGAGTGACAAGCCTACAACAGCCTCTCCCCCTCCTCTCTGTGGTAGCCCCTCAAGTATTGGAACACTGCTATCATGTCTCCCCTGGTCCTTCTCTTCGCTAGACTAGCCATGCCCAGTTTTTGCAACCGCTCTTTGTATGTTATAGTTTCCAGTCCCCTAATCATCCTGGTTGCCCTCCTCTGCACTTTCTCTAGAGTCTCAACATCTTTTTTGTAGTGTGGTGACCAAAACTGGATGCAGTACTCTAGATGTGGTCTTACTAAGGCTTTGTAGAGTGGTATTAGTACCTCCCTTGATCTTGATTGTATCCCTCTGTTAATGCAATTTAGGATTGCATTGGTTTTTTTGGCTGACGCCGCACACTGTTGGCTCATATTTAATTGGACTCCAAGATCCCTCTCACAGTTACTGCTATTAAGCCTGGTTTCACCCAGTCTATATGTGTACTTTTGGTTTTTCTTGCCTAAGTGTAAGACTTTACTTTTCTCTACATTGAATTGAATTATGGATTATCTAGGTTCAATTACTTCCAGTAGTAAAGCACAAGGGATTCAGAAAGGGAATACAGAAGTATTTCTATGGAAATTTCTACGGAAAACAGCAATGGGCCAGTGTGGCTGCCAGTCAAGGGTCCATTCCTGAGCCAAAAGAACATCACTTGGCTAATAAAAGTCAGCTTTCAAAGTACAGAACCTTTAACATGTTAGGGACAATCAATAGCCAGATTTGGACTCACATATTCTCCTTCCTGCAGCAACCATATCATGAATATAGAGATCTTTTCTGCTTTTATTAACCAAAGTGCGTAGTTTCACAGAATCCAACGAACTGTAAAACCCTAACTAGAGTAGTTTGAAACAAACCACTGTTCAAACTGTCTAGTTCAACTGGTATTTAAAATTTGATTTATCATATTGATGGGCTCAAACTTAGATTAATTTGAAATTAATCGAGACAGAAGCAAAAATTCTTCACAGCTCCACTAAAAGGGAACAGAAGAAGGGTGTGTTATCCCTAGGTTTCTTGGAGATTATTATAATCTATCAATTACCTAAAATAAATTATCGGTTCATCACTAAATATGCTGTACATTCTCATCTCAACATTGTTTTTCCACCATCTAACACATACAACAGAACGTTACAACAGTTTAAAACAAATCACTTGTTCAAAAAGTTATTTCCATTCACATCCCTAGTTATATTTAAATAATTATTTTTATTTGCTGTATTAATTTTATTTAACAGTATTCTGATCAGTCAGTTTCTCATAATATGCTTTGTCAGCTTAAATTTATACAAAATCATTGACTAGAACTTTCAGAAAGTGGACTTTTACTCTAGATTGTCCTGAAAAAAAATATGACAGGATGTGTTTGCTAAACAACCTACATTCTTTAATAAAGATATAGGGTCCTGGCTGCCTCCAATACCTGTAAGTATATGTGTAAATCATATTCTGCTAAAAAAAGGAAGATAAGAAATCACTGTTTCCTTCACAACTCCACAACTTCCAAAAAATATCCAACTTAAGAATTTTGATTCAAGCAGCATGATAAATAAGCCATCTACCCAGCCTTGAAATTTTGTTTGTTCTAGAGCAATCTAATGTTTCATGACATTAGATTTTCTTAATTATAATTTTGAAAGAGAATTTTTATAAAATGTGTCATTGGTACATGATACCAGATAAATTGACAAAAATATGTAAGAGAATTTCCAGTAATCATTGGAAATTTAATCATATGGAGGGAACATTTTATCATCTTTGGTGGATGTGTAATAAAGCTAGAAAATACTAGGATCAAGTATGTATTTTGATGCAGAAGATTTTACAAGTGAATGTACAATTGAAACCAGAGATCTTTCTTTTGAGCTTTTAATAAACAAATGGGGGCTTATGAGGCTTTGTTTTTATATATGATAATGGCAGAGGAACTTTTACAGGTTCAAGAGTGCAAGGAATTACAAATTACCTTTACAATTAAAAAAATGGGTGGTGAAGGTGGTGGAATTGGTGGAGATGGAAAGATTGAAAGTGTTGATGAAAGAAAAAACTTCGAGATATTTTATTTTTACTTGGAAACCATTTTTGGATTTTGAAAGAAATTGAAAGAAATGAAATGTTGATTTGGGGATTTGAAGATTAGAATGAATGTGATTATGGAAATAATCTACACAAATGTTGATCTTAGAGGAAGGATTTGATATATTTTTACTTATATCAGTACCAAAGAACGTTGAAAGGCATTGCTTTTCTATTTTTCTCTCTTTTCTTCCTCTTTCTTGCACTTTTTTTCTTTCCTGAGTTTCTTCTTTCTTAAAATATTTTTTTCTGTTTCTCTTTTAAGCTTTTTTTTTTTAAATCAATAAAGGAAGGGATGGATTGATGGATGGATAGATTCATCCATCAAAAATTATTTTAGTGTTTCCTTGAAATAGTGGAAAGTAAAAGGTGGTAGATGTACCAAACTATGAAACAGCAGTTTCTAGTATTATTAACTGATGCTCTGAATTTTGCTCCATATTTGAGATAAAATATTGTTTCAAGTGTTCCAACATCTCTGAAGGAATAGACTCACAGCATCAATAAAATAACCTGTATAGGCTTATGACCACAATTGTGACCAGAATTTCCATAGCTAAGATGGTTGTTAAGTGAGTCATGTCTGCTTTTATGACCTTTTTTGTCAGTTTTAAAGCGAATCATTGCAGCTGTCAAGTGACTTACACAATTGTTAAGTGTATCTCACACAATTGTTAAGTGTAACATTGCTTGTTGGAAGCCAGCTGGGAAGATCACAAATGGTGATCACATGACCCCTGCAATTGTCGTAAACACAAGCAACCGAATTTTGACCATACAGCTGTGGGGATGCTGCAACAGTTTTAAGCGCGAGGACTGATCATGTTACTTTTTTCAGTGCCCTTGTAACTTCAAACAGTTGCTAAACTGCCTACAATTTGGCAGTTTAAATCTCACTAAGGCTCAAGGTTGACTCAGCCTTCCATCCTTCCAAGATTGGTAAAATGAGGACCCAGATTGTTGGGGGCAATATGCTGACTCTGTAAACCGCTTAGAGAGGGCTGTAAAGCACTGTGAAGCAGTATACAAGTCTAAGTGCTATTGCTATTTTGAGTATTTCCAGTCCTTGATTTAACTGCAGCTGCTATACTGCCCATTCTCCTCTAAAACAAGTTCACTCACTGGCCATATATAGATAATCCAATTATGTTATAGTCAAAACAATGTTTGTTGGAAGTTGTCCATTACAATGTCTAGGTTTGAATGTGGGGGGGGGACTGTAAATTGCAGCTTGAGATGTTTCCCTGCTCTATGAAGGGAAATGCAGTGATGCAGAAGACTCATCTACTACATTTTACTTAAAGTGACATTTGATCCTACAAACGACACAGAAATTAAAAACAACTTTTTGTGTCTTGGGCATTATGATTTTCATCAATATAAAGTAGATCTTGATTTTTTTTTCAAAGCACAAATTCATCAATGTGTTTAGTATTTGGTGACTCCTTAGAACACTTCAACCGCACTTTAAGCTCTTGATTTCTTTGGTTTACTTAACTTTAAATTAGACCCTACACAATCACTTTCAGTCACTGACCTCTGGCTTCCTAAATGCTTATTCACATTGCATTAAAACAAATGGCACTATAGCTAAGTATTACTTAAAAATCAGGAGCTTAAGTTTGTATAAGCAAGAGTTTCAGTTAGATAGATGCAAGGATAAAAAACAGTAATTTTTAAAACTGATATTTTTTTTCTTCAATTCAAATTAGATTTCAAATATTTGGTTAAAAGAGATTTCAATTTTTTTCTTCAAAAATTGCAAAACATACCATTGTGAATAAAAACCATCTGTAATTTGAGTTTTTTTATTTTTAAAGACAATTGATCAAAATAAGTAGGCACATATGTGTACAGTAAAAAGCCTGTTCAAGCACATTACAGAAAATATATATACCATGTATGCGTACTTATTTGAACTGTAGTTGATCCCCCATCTAATTAAATCAAATTGCACAACAGCTTTGACAACAATTCAAATCAATTCATCTAAAAAAATCAGAATAATTGTGTTATAATATTAGAATGGAACTATCTGCTAAAACAGAATTATACTTTTCTGACTCTTCTGGGATTGAGATTTAAATTATTTTGAAGTGCTCAGAAGCAAAGTATTCAAGCAGAAACAAACAGATGACTTTGGAGGGTTGAAAAATATGCAATATGAAACTATCTCTCTTATCTTGGTGTACACATATAAGCACAAACACCCTATCATAAATGTCATTAAATGAACAGGTCGGTAACATAATTTGTAATGCATATACATTTTGCACTCTGGCATGCAACTGGTATAAAATAAAGAGAGCACAACTCACAAAAAGGAAAAAGTCTGCAGATGCACCTAAGGTATATACCCAATGGAGCTGGAAGGAGACAGAGCAATCCAGCCAATGGTAGCTGCAATTAAGAATTACAATTGAGTGAGCCACAAGCGGATATGCAAATTAAATACAAAAGAATTCAAAGTGTACTGTTGAAGGTTTGCATATGACTCACAGAACAACATAAAAGAAGTCTTGAAAACACCTGTTTGCCTCATGCAAGCTACAGAATTACAGATCCTATCTATCTGAATCTCTAAAAATGCAAACATGACATTTTTGAATCTCTACCAGAACATCATCATATTTGGGAACAATAAAAAAAATTTACATTGAGAAGATCACATGCAATAAAAGAACCAATGCACCAAGAACAGTGCATTCATTTTTTTTCCTAGTTTTAAATATTTTTAAATATTTTAAATATATTTAAATATTTTTAGTATGGGAAAATTTAATATGGGAATTGAGAAAAAACAGTTGAATGCATGGGAATAGATCACTGAAGAAGTGTTTCTGAATAAGCAAGAAATAATAAGACCAAGCATGAACAGGTAATTAATGAATGTGAGCTGAACAAAAAAGTGAATTCACCAGTACACAAGCACACCATATACCATATATACAAGTGTGTGTGTGTGTATTTACACACACACACACACACAGATGACTTGTTATACAGGTAGTCCTTGACTTATGATCACAATTGAGCCCAAAATTTCTGTTAAGTGAGACATTTAAGTGAGTTTTGCCCAGTGGTGAAATACAATTTTTTTTTACTACTGGTTCTGTGGGCGTGACTTGGTAGGCGTGGTGTGGCTTGGTGGGCGTGGCAGGGGAAGGATACTGCAAAATCTCCATTCCCACCCCACCCCCCACTCCAGGGGGAGGATACTGCAAAATCCCCATTCCTTCCCCACTCCTGGGAGAAGGATATTGCAAAATCTCCATTCCCACCCCACTCTGGGGCCAGCCAGAGGTGGTATTTGCCGGTTCTCCGAACTACTCAAAATTTCCACTACCGGTTCTCCGAACTACTCAAAATTTCTGCTACCGGTTTTCTACAACCTATTAGAACCTGCTGGATTTCACCCCTGGTTTTGCCTCATTTTACAACCTTTCTTGCCTCAGTTGTTAAGTGAATCACTGCAGTTGATAAAGTTAGTAACCCCATTGTTAAGTGAATCTGGCTTCCCCATTGGCTTTGCTTGTCAGGTCACAAAAGGTGATCACATGACCTTGGGAGACAGCAACGGTCATAAATATGAACCAGTTACCAAGCATCTTAATTTTGATCACATGATAGTGAGGATGCTGCAAAGGTCGTAACTGAAAAATGATCGTAAGTCACTTTTCTTAGTGCCGTTGTAACTTTGAACGGTCACTAAATGAACTGTTGTAAGTCGAGAACTACCTGTATAGCAAAATACTGCAAATTGTAATTGCAAAACAATTACATGCAGGAAGACTAATCAGGTTGAGAGGAAGGAGAAGACTGAAAAACTATGGTTGAGTAAGAAAAAAAGGAAATGTATGGTGTGTGTGTGAGAGGGCGGGAGGGAGGGAGGGAGAGGGGGAGAGAGGGGGGGGATTGTAAAAAAAGATACTGTATATAAATGGTGTTGGCAAAAGTTAGATATTTTCTTTCTGTTTTATTTATCTCCTGCCTCCAATTTATTTTCATTCACTAGTTTTTACTTTTTTGTATGCCACAAAACATTGTTTACCCTAAATGGGAAGTGAGTGATTAGTATGTATGTTTGTTGGTATGTATGTTCTCTTTAAAAATAAACTCACTAAATTGCAGCAGTATCACCTGATAATGACCGAGGGTGCTAAAGACCTCATCTCACTAAGACTAAGCTGTATAGCACATCATTTCAAGCCTCCTAATATCACAGTTCTCAGAAGCAAATCACGGAGAGCAGGAAGTTTTCAGGATGACTGATCAGGCACATTTATTTACATATAGTTTTAAAGTCTGTCTGTCTTTAGATTGTTCCCACAAACCACTGACTGATTTGATCCTAAAGGATGGGTCGCTACAGCCAAGATACTACATGCAGTCCACAGGCCTGGACACAATCATTTCTCAAGTTTAGGTGCTGTTTCACAATTATAATACAGGAAACTAAGCAAGGTTGGTATTGATAATTCCCAGAATTCCGGCATGCTTAAACATTAGAATCATCCACACTGAATACAGACACATATCCACATCCACAGAATTAGGATCCTGACACTCCAAAAAAACAACAACCCTTTTGGAGTCAGACTGCAAAATCACTTTTAATCACCAGCCATCTTTTTTTTCTTCCAGAATAGATCCTGACACCATAAGAGGCCAGAAAGACTTTTAAAAAATGAAAGGCAGAACATAGAATAAACCTTTTGCTTTTCAGTATTCTCTCAACCAAGCTGAAAGGGCCATTGCTACTCAATAAAGTTTACAGGAGTTGGTGCATAGAAAGGAGGTCAGCATGTTATTAATCAGCTTGCAAAGGGAAAGGGGAATATAAGGGGGGGGGATTTTCACATGAATAAATGTAATGCTATTCTTGGAGTCACAACTAGTTGTGAGGGCAAACTTGCCATCTATCTGACACTAAATTCAGGTCTTGCTGACAGGAAATCCTTGAGGTTTGATTCTTTCTGGGCACAGCAAACCAAGATATTCTGCTCTTTCTCCTTCTCGCCCTACAGACTTTACTGTAGTCAAGTCCCAGCCCCACCCACACACACACACTGATAAGGCCCACTCCACAGACTTTTCCACTTACTACCAATGTATTATCAGGCAGCGTCACTGCTTAAGACTCTCCGTACCTTTAAGGCAAACAGATGTGGCATGAAATGCAGTGGAGCGCTTTGGTAAGGTTCTCTCACTTACCGATGGAAATTTCCAAATGGTCAATTATGAAAAGAATGAAAAGCAGTGAACTCCAGCAAGGATCAGAGCACATAGCCTGTAACCAACAGCAATATAGGAAGGACTAAGCATCATGAACATGAGCTGATGGGTGGTAGGGCCTGCTGCCTGAAATGAACGGGCTCAATTAAGAAACAAATTTGGATTAGGTTTATTTAAAAATATATCAGTTTGCTTTTTAGTCATGTTGATTTCCCTAATTAAGGCAAAGTATCAACAAGCCCTTGGTTTTGCAACTGCTCCTGTTTCTTAGAACCATATCCTTTCGGCCACCAACAAACCCAGTTACCTTTTGGAAACTCCTTCCTGCTGCTGCGGGCCAAAGAGCAGTTTAGTGAGGGTGGGGGAAGGGTGTCAGAGCAAGCTGACTGAGCATGGAAGAGAGCAGCAACTTTGGTTCTCCCTTCAGGGTTTAGGGTTAGTGGGGTTAGGGAAAGGGGTCGTGGTGGGGAAGGAAAGTCTTGTGCCACACAGCTTCTAGCTGCCGGCATAGCAGGCAGCTGCATAGCTCTACAATCTCCCAAGTCTGCAGATTTAAAGCTAAGCAACCAACTGCAAAGGAAAGAAAAAAGTGTGGCTGCCACCACAAGATAAATGGATAGCCCATAAACCAACCAGGAATCAGAAGCAAATGCTGCTTACAAAATAATCTTCAAAGTGAATCTGTGACTTCTAACTTTTTTGCTGCTTGTTCCGTGAAACCACCTCAAGTAAGAGGAGGTGAAATGAAGCCTTCCTTGCCGAAGAAATTAAGCTTCTAGGACGTCTCTTCTTTCCTGCCGACCGCATATTTTGGGTAAGGTCATCAGTAGCAGAGCCAGCCAACCTTCCCTCCTTCCCTCCCTCCCTCCCTCTTCCCCCGCCCCCGCCCCCAGCTTCAGGCGCTGCAGGAGGCAGGCATGGAAGCGCCAGCCAGGCTCGCCCACTGTCCGGCAAGACCTCGCGGGGAGAAGCGGAGGCGAAAACAGCTGACAGCCCCTGCAGAGGCGCTCCTCAAGGCTCGGGCGCCTCTCTAATCCGCCGCCTGCTCGCACAAGCCGAGCAGGGACGACGTGGTGGGTCAGCCAGACCCAGCAGCCTTCAACGCCTGGCTGGCTAGCTGCAGACACTACGGCTGTAACCTGGGAAACGAACCACCGATTAGGCGGCCCAGGGGGCGGATGGGGGGGGAGGAGCTCTCGATCTTCAATGCAGTGGCCGACCCGAGAGGGGGGAGAACGGAAAGAGACCCTGCAATAAATCCCGTGCGCTGAAAGCTGGCAGCTGTCGCCTTAAAGGAAGGGAAAGGGGGGGGGGCGCTAAATCTTCCAAACAAAACTTTGCTCAGCAGCCACGAACCAAGCGCTCACTTTCCCCCCCCTCCTCTACGCCCTCCCCCAAAAACCCCAAGGACCAGGAAAAACGAGAATCGGCCGAACCATCCTGGCGGCTCCACTCACAGCCTCGGCGGGCAGCTCCGGCCGCTTCTCTTCCTGCTGAAGCAGAAAAGGAGCCGAGGTCTCTGCCCCGGGTTGGCTTTCGGGATCGAGGGAAGAGCCCGCCCTCTTCAGGGGACCTCCCGAAGCTGCTCTTTTGCCGCTGGCGCTGCTCAGAATCGCACGCGGCACACACCCCAAATCCCCCCTCGCTTTTTGTCTGGAGCCACTGATCTGAGACCAGCGTGGATGTGCTGCTGCGGCAGCAACACCTCCCCAGAAGGAAAGCAGGGAGGGAGGGAGGGAGGCGGCGCGGAAGGTGGAAGGAAGCCAGAGGGATTTACGCCATCCACTCGGCAGCACCCGAAGGGAAGGGAATTACTTCACCGCCTCAAACTTTTCCTTAAGACTTTCCTCCTTCCCGCCCTGCATCTACATATAGAACCAAGAGAAAAGGCCTCTTCAGATTGTTGCACCTACCAGAAGCTAAGCGGTCCGGAGCTACAAGAATAGCAGCCGTGAAGCAGAGGGAGGAAGGAGAGCTGCACCCGCCACCCCGGGCAGTCCGTATGTGCGTGTTGCGCGCGCGCTGGCGCTAGCCGGATTAGAGAGGCAAATCCAGATCGTGCCCAGTGGTGATGCTGGCGATCTTAACACCTGCCCCAAGGTATCCTCGCTCAAAAAGGGACCTCAGCGAAGCGGACTCCCCGCCGGACACATTCAGGAGCGGCAGCGAAGCTAAAGCAGGCGGCGGCGGGCATATTAAGAAAGAGGTCGGAGCGGGCAAAGTCAGAATTGCAAATAAGTTGATCGCGCTAAAGATAGCTGAGGAGAACAGTTCTTGCCCGCCCTCCCTCCTTCCTTCCCTCGATCCCCGCCAGCAACTCCACGACAAACCCACCTCTACATCCTCGCTCTGCAAGTGCCGAGACAGGCAGACCACATTGCAAAGGGCTGCCTCTCGCTGCCGCCGCTATTGCTAATGCCCGGGGCTGTAAGCAAAACCCGGACCGGACTCTCAGAGCAGGCTCCCATTCGGCTGCCTGATTTCTCCTCCCCTTCTCCTGCAGCTCGCGCTCTCTCTGCCCTTGTCTTTAGCGCTCCGACGGTGAATATCCCCCTAGCCTCTCTAAAAGCCTCAAGTCCACGATTTCGTAGCCATCGGTTCATTGGCCTTCCGAGGCTGGAGTTCGTTCTTTTGGGGGTTACGATCGCTTAATCCAAACAACACCGCTATCCCCCACCCGATTCCTTGCACCTTCTTCCCAATGTTATTTCTGCGGTTCAATCTCCTTCCCCATCCTGAGAGAATTCCGATAGCAATACTATGGCGAGTTCTTTCCCTTTAAACACGCATACGCACGCGACCCAAAGTAGAGATGCAAAACTTTGAAGTGTTAGTTGCTGGAGGTAGCTGGGCTGTATTGCACCACATTCAGCGTTCCTCGGTACAGTTAGACGTTTTCAAGTCCACCAAAGCAAAGCGAGTATATTTTTGGAGAAAGGGATGAAGTTTCCATCCAACCAGCCGGGAGGCTGGTTTCAGCCACAAGTAGGGCCACGTCTAACAGAAGAGGTGAAAAGGGGATAGGCTTGGAGTAAACAACGAATGTAAACAAATAAACGTCAGATGTAAACAAAAAGCCTGATCAAAGTGAGCTTTGTGGTCATCCACCTCGGCCTTTAGGAAGAAATCAAATTTTGTTTACAGTGAATTTGAATGTGAGCTCAACAATTCAGAATAATACTAATTTGTATAGTGGCAAGAAAATAAGAGGACGGCGCGACCCAAACCCTCCCCTACGTACCGGAATCAGGCAGGACCCAACCGCTTGGGTCAGCTTTTGGCTGGACTCTCCTCAGCTGTCATATTTCCATAGCGGCTACGTGGGCGGACCCTTGATACCTTTAGATTCCAGTAACCGCGTGACCCCCAAAGGCGCGGACTTGAGCCATTTTCTCTTCCTTCCACCCTCTCCTTCCTCTCGCGTAAGGCTACAGGGCAAGCTGCAAATAGCATGGCTCCTCCCTCAAAGCTGGGACGTGATGAGCGCAGTATGGGTGGGCTCGGAAGAACCAGACACCCTTTCCCACATAACTTTGAGCACGGGAGGGGGAGCGGAAGCCTTCGCAGCGCCTCGGCTCCGGGCAGTGGATTGAGTGCGTGATTCGCCCGGGGAGCTGTGTGGGATGAGGAGGGAGAGGCAGAAGTGGGCAGTTTATTCTCCGCAATGTGCAGCGCCGTATAACAAACGCCTAAAAGATAACCGCTGAGCTCAGGCTAAAAAACAGCGTGCGGCAATTAGGAGCCAGTCCACCCAAATTTAGTTTCAATTCCCGTTGATTGCAGGACCGAAAAGTAAATTTAATTCGGAGTGATATCAGTGAGGCAGTGTCGTTCAGTTTAAGCGCTAGAAACCCTTTAGGGATTCCAGTTTCTGCTACTGGATAAATAAATAAAACATTTATTAAATGCATTAATAAAGCGGACCTAAGTGGGGGAAAAAAGAGATACTCCTTTAATACAGGACTTCTGGTTGCCATGATGTGTTGTGCAGGTTATATATATAACAAGGGTGCTATTCAGATGGTGATCACCGGCGGCCCTTTTTTGATTTTCCAGATTCCTCTTGATGTCACACTCAAGTAGAGTTTTAAGTATATTATGTAATACTTATTAAATATTTCACTTGTTAAACTGTCTTATTTAATGCCAAATTTTAGATTATATTTCAACTTGCTATTTGAGCCTTTTGCTTGTAAATAAATTGATTGATATTACTGCTATCAATTTATGTCTGATTTTTTAAATGAAAACATTTATATTTTGTCTTTTTTCTCCAAGCTATCCAAACAACATAATAAATATATTTAACATACAGTGAAAAACAGCCAATTAATGAAAAGACCACATGAAACAGAAGAAAAACAAGGTTAAGAACAGCCAGTAGATGAAATGGGGCACAGTCATTATCTGAAAGGTAGTGACTTGATCTGGCCTGAAAAGGGAGTGGAGAGAATACCAAGTTTATTTCCCTGGGAGCAAATTCCAAGGCTGAAGGCAGCTACCAAAAGACCCCATACACCTATTCACAAGTAAACACTCAACATTCTTCAAATAGTGGTGAGCAATAAAAAGGGCTTTGGTTGAGAACCCAAAGTTCTCAGCATTCATATACAGGACTGGAGATAGATCATCTAGCTATTTCCAAGAATGACTGGCCAGAGACTTTAAGGGGTTGTCCAAGGAAGGCACAAACCGCAATTTCCTGTGGTTTGCCTTAGCCTCTGATAATTGGAACCATATTGCTGCTGAACTGGAAGTTCCTTTAGCTGTTGTGACTAACACCGAATGTTGTTTGTCGTGCATAAACTTACTCCATTCTTTTGAAGAATATCTAATGCAGTATTCATGTCCCTGCCTTATGACATTGACATGAATTAGGTCAGTTAAATTCACTTGATGACCCTGAATTTTACTTTTTTTCCCATTGTTCTTACAATAAGTTAATATTATTTGCAGCACTACATTTTAAATTCCCACCTGATTTTGTAGGGTCAGAAGGTCATAGGGAATCCTCTAAGCAAACCTGGAATCAGTCAATAAAGGCTGGTGCCAGCAGTTATTGACTTGACTGAAAAAGAAAATGTACCAAATTCTCTTCAGGTTATGTGAGCCTTTTCCTATTATATTCAGAGAAACAATGTCTTGGGTGCTAGACAAAGACAGAATCGCATATATGCTTTTCCACAGGATAATGTAGAACAGCAGTGAGAAGCTTAGAAAATAGATATCACAAAACTACAATTCCCAATAGCTGGTCAGTAGTGAGGAATTGTGGTTCAGTAACACAAAAAAAACCACACTCCTTCATTTATACTGCAGAACGTGCATTTAAGAAATGGCAAACAAGGAAAGTAATATACATTCACTGGTAGTCCACAGTGCCTTTAAAACATACATATGAAATAATACTGGGGATAGAAAACCTGTCCAAATGAGAAAAGAAAAAAAGTGGAGGGAGGGAGGGGGACAAACTGGCAAAGCATAAGCCAGGGAGGAATTGGAAGAATTAAAAATATACACATCAAAATAAGAATGTATTCAAGGAAAACATGGAAGTCACTAAAGCTAAATTAATTTGTACCAGATCACATGGAACCAATAGCTGTGTATGAACTAGATTTTATTTATGGGATTTATCTGCAGATTTATGATATGAAGAGATGATAATGACTATAACTGAGAAAGGGAAAGAATAGATAGAACAACATAATTAAAGTTATTATTATAGACGTAGGTATAAATAATATATGACAGCATAAAATAACCACCCAAACCATCCACTCTGTTAAGGTAGCAAAACAAGAATTTGCATTTGATACCTCTCTAGATTAAAGAATTCATGTTGGACCAAAGTTAAAAAGTTGATGTTGAAAATAAATTATTAAAAAATAACAACAATGAAAGAAGGAATGTGAAAGAGGGCATATAGCTCGATTTGGGATAATACTAACTGGGGGATTTTCTAAGGATGTACATAAAACAGCAAAGATTTTGTTTTGAACTTGGAACAAAACAACATACAACACATAAAAATTCATCACAATAAAACGAAACATTTCCTTCAGAATAGAACACAAAGCATTTTAAATTTTCCAGTTATAGTTAATAGCAACATAGTTTGTAAATAGCCATCAATTTAGACTATCTTCTGTTGCTTCAGTACTTAATTTATAGGTTGAACCATCAGATACAGGAGGTTCATGAGATCATGTTTGAGAATTGAGATTAGATACATAGATAGATGATAGATAGATAGATAGATAGATAGATAGATAGATAGATAGATAGATAGATAGATAGATAGATAGATAGATAGATAGATAGATAGATGATAGATAGATGATAGATAGATGATAGACAGACAGACAGACAGAAAAATAAATAAAATGTTTCTATCCAGGAAAGAGGCCCTATATGAGAAATACAAAACTCGCTATCCCAATGTCTGCATTTATATTCTAAAAACTCAGTAATGACCAACAAAAAAGATGAAGCATAAATCATGGACAATTCACTACTTGGGGGGGGACACCCACCTCACACTTTGTGCACCTGAAATGCACTTTAACAGACAGGCCAGTCAACAAGTTAAAACATGTCTTTGTAGAAGAGTGTGCTATGGACTGCATCAATCATGCACAAAAATGTACATGTAATGTACATGTAAACATATCCCCCAAAGCTCAACAAAACAATCCTAACCAACTAGAAAAGTCTTTGCATTCTACCAAGAATAGGGCAAAAGATAATGTAATCAGACCAAACCAGCACAAAGACATTTAAGGAGAAAAAAGAGATTACATTTTTGCTTTACTTAGGTGTATGTGTGGGAATTCTTGAATGGTTCTGCTGATTGTAGGACTTTTAGAGTACCTTTGAAAATGAAGCTTTATCTTTAAAGGCATCTGGAATCTTGTCATGTTTACAATTTTTATTAGCTTATATTATAAAATACAAAAATACAAAAGCAAATAATAGGAAAAATAAGAGAGGGAAAGAGGAAGGGAGAAGTGTAGAAAAGAAGGGAAAAAAGAAAAAAAAAAGAAAAAAGAAAAAAGGTTTTTTGCATAAAGTAGTCTTGCTGCAGTCAACATATATAACATCAAAGTTTTTCCAAAAAGCATCTGGAATCTCAACACCAGATTATAAAAGCATGCACAGAACGTCACACATGCATACACAATTCACCTGTAGAAGTAGTGTTTGTCTTTATATTAAAAATAGTATGAGTAAAACATTTGTGTGTATGGTTTGTGTGTTTGTGTGTGTGTGTGTGTGTGTGTGTGTGTGTCCTCTCTCACTATCAATGATAGTGCAGAGAACAGACTCACATGAAATCTTATACTATGTGAACGTCACTCAAGTGCTGTTCACGGATTGGAAGAAACTAGCCATTTCTATAACAACAAATCTAATCAGTAAAACCTAAAATCAAAGTTTCATTTTTTTTCCACCTCAAGCACAAAGTTCAGAAGCGGTTTCCAAGTAGAAACAAAAGTACTTATGTTTTGTTCTTTGATCAAAGCAGTCAATTTAGCCCAGGGGTGAAATGCTCCCGGTTCGCTCGTGCCTGTCGGTCGTGATAGTGCAGAGAACAGACTCACATGAAATCTTATACTATGTGAACGTCACTCAAGTGCTGTTCACGGATTGGAAGAGTCTTCCAAGTAAGCCACATGGTATCTCTAGCCAGCTGCATCTGTTAGCTACTGTAAAACAAAGACTCATCCAGTAAGGCTTTTCAGGTAAGTGTGATCAGATGAGCTGTATCTTGGAGACAGCACTTAATCCTATCCAAGCACAAACCTGGACAGAGGGCAAATCTCCTCCAGAAATCAGACAGATGAAGTCAGGGAGTAGTCCCTGTCCTCAGCCTAGGGGCAAGATGGGAAGGTTTAGCAAGGATAGTTTTATATTTAATACCCCTTGCTCTAACAAATCAGCATCTCAGCATGAATAATTTGTGTCTCCACAAATATCTGCTCTACAGAACATCCTTTCACCCTGGATAATAATAATAATATATTGCCTTGAGGTGGTTGTGAAGTTGTATGCTCTGAGGAAGATGAGAACTATGCCAGAGGTTTAACCGTACTGGTCAGGTCTCATCAGAGGAGCCAGACAAAGAGTGTTTCTTCTATAAATAATATAGTAAGACATAATTTACAGAAACCCATACTGAATCAGTCATTGGCTGGGTCATCAAGAACCATGCTACGGTAGGTGTTGAAGTTCCTGGACATCTGGTGACAAATGGGCTACAGGATTCAGGACTGTGGGCTGAGCAACCAGGGCCAGTAGGTGCAGGACTGTAGGGGGGAAAAGGACTTGCAAATGTACAAAGATTGAAAACAAAGAAGTAATGATATGTTATTACAAATCAAGTCCAACAAGAAGAGGATATCTGAAAAGAATGCACCAATTCTGAAAAGAACAAATCCAGAATCAGAAGTAACGGAACAAGGACAACGAACACAACAAGAATAATACATCAATAATTTATTTCCCTATAGACTACCCTTTTAAACCATCTTGGGTTGCATTTACAACAAGAAACCTAGGGTTGCATTTACAATGCAATTTTCTTTTTTGTTGGCCAGTTTTTAGCAATTTTAGCCATGTTTTGTGTGTGAATGTGGTGGGTTGTCTGGTTTGACTGTGAATGGAAGAGTATGTCTGATTGGTTGTGTTGGTGAGAATGGGGGAGCCGGGGGAGGGAAATGGAGCCCCCTCTGCTGAGTGTACTAACACAAGCAGATGGGGGCCCAGATCTGCCCCTGGGCTTGGTATGAATGATATTGTCGGCCTGCCGGATAGGGGGGGGGGCGGTGAGGTGGGGGATGGGATCTCAAGGGGGGTGGTGGGTCGGAGCATCCCAGTGGTGGTTGGGAGAGGTAGGTATGGCGGTAACCGAAGGGCAGACCATGTGTGGAGAACTAGTACTCGCTATATCAAAGCGATTGCCTGTTCTGACCCTTCTGGTGACTGGGGTTTTCAGGGCCCTGGCCTCAGTCTGCTGCTGCTAAATGCCAGATCGATTGTGAAAAAAG
>QLTV01003124.1:1958881-1969527 GCA_003457575.1 Thermophis baileyi
CATGTTACGACACCATGTTCTTAGCCTTCACTACCTAAAAAGGATTTTAAATGAATGAATTTAAAAAAAAAAACATAGCTAGTAAGTTTAAAGCAATAAAAGGTTTGATGGATGTGCTTTAGGCATCTGTTGTTACAGTTACAGCTGGAATTGATAAAACAGTAGTTAACTTCCAATTTGTTGAAAGACAAACAGCTTCTGAAACTGCTGTAAAAACATGACAAAAAGCTGATGAAACGCTACAATCCAAGCTTTTGACTCTGGAAGCATAATTGCACAGGAGCTACATAACATTATTTGCACTGCTAAAGAGTCAGAAAAAGAAAGACCAGGAGTCTTTACTGAAGCTTTTGTTTAACTCCTTCAAAAAATTAAATATTATAGACATTGTGCTAACCATAAACCTATGTAGTATAGGAATGTAGCTGTTAAACTATTGTCTGGGATTCTTCCTTACCAGTTTCTGATTGTACTAGCAAACTTGACATTTCTTGATCAAGCAGAATATATTTGTCATGCATAAGGGTGTAATATAAGGTTAGTATACCTTGTAGATTTAAATAATGCTAAAATAAATCCTATTGTAATTACTTCACTAGATGCAAAGGAGGATGGAATTAATTGGAATTATCTAGTACTATGGGCTTCAATAAAAACAAGGATTTGGGATAATATTAATATTTTATAAATGAATAAACTGTCATGGGTAATTGATATCATGTGCAGTATTCCTTCACATATACATAAGCTATATTATCAAAAATGTAATGCATGGTTGTGGGTGTTTATCTGAAGAATTGTGTCTTTGTTTTTTACTCAGGCGGGTTCAATTGCCAAAGACGGAGGTTTTTATTCTCCACGTTTAAGTTTGTATCTGAACTTTTTTTCTAAGATTATTGAATGGCATCTTTTGCCTATTGGGAGTTTGCAATTGTAATTTTGCAATTGCTAGAAGATCATGTTAGGAAACTACTTTAGAAAGTATGAAATTTCCATTCCTAGTATATTATTAGTTAGCCAAAGCACACCACCTCTGCTTTGATCCTCATTGTCATTCTAAATTAACAATATGGGGAAATCTAAGCTTCAAAATAGCATAGCAAATTATTTATTTATTTATTGTTTATTTATTATTTAAATTTCTATGCCGCCCAACTCCCGAGGGACTCTGGGCGGCTTACAATAAAAATATAAAAAACCATTTAAAAAACAATTTAAAAAACCCATGCACACCATTCATGGCCGGATCTCGCAGGATTACAACCACGAGATCAACGGTCCCAGGCCTGCCGGAAAAGCCAGGTCTTCACCGCTTTCCGGAAGGCCAATAGGGTGGGGGTAGTCTAGATCTCAGGAGGTAACTGGTTCCAGAGGGCTGGGGCAGCCACAGAGAAGGCCCTCCCCCTCGGGCCCACCAGCCGGCACTGTTTAGCGGACGGGACCTGGAGGAGCCCAACTATGTGGTAGAAGGCAGTCTCGAAGATAGCCTGGTCCTGAGCCATATAGGGCTTTAAAGGTAATAACCAACACCTTGAATTGCGCCCGGAGACCAATAGGGAGCCAGTGCAGCTCGCGGAGAATTGGTGTAATATGGGTGTATCTAGGTGTACCCATAACAGCTTGCGCAGCTGCATTCTGGACCAACTGTAGTCTCCGAACACTCTTCAAGGGTAGGCCCATGTAGAGCGCATTGCAATAATTGTTGTTGGGAGACCTGGACATAGATCTAAGAGTAGTTAATAAGGTTAGATTATGTTTTAGTTAGTTGGAGAACTGCAATACAAATATTATTTGTGGAAAATGTAGAGTGGCAATATCTTTTAAACTGAAGATATTTTTATATTTACTTATAGATTGGTAGTGTTAGTACTAGAGTATTTATATGCCTATAATAACTACTTATGAATTGGGTATTAAAATATACAGTAAACTTTTACAACTACAAAAAAAATGTTATTGCAGGATACAAGTAGTTCTTATCTTACAACCACAATGAAGCCCAAAATTTCTATTGCTAAGCAAGACTGTTGCTAAGTGAATATTGTCCTATTTTGCAATCTTTCTTGCCACAGTTGTTAAGTGAATCTCTGTAGTTGCTAAGTTAATATCACATTTGTTAAATAAATCTGCCTTCCCCCATTGATTTTGCTTGTCAGAAGGTTGCAAAAGATGGTCACATGGCCCCGGGATACTGCAGCTGTCATAAATACAGGCATTGCCAAACCAAGCCAAACATCTGAATTTTGATCATGTAACCATGGGGATGCTGTAACAGTTGTAAGTGTGAAAAATGGTCATAAGTCACTTATTTCAGTACAAATCCGAATGGTCGCTAAACAAATGGTTGTTAAAGTCAAGTATTTGTATTTCTCTAACAATTGTATAATGGCCTGAGAATTCTTCTCCATTTCTGTATTTAGACATGCATTTTATCAACAGTCACAAGTGGAGGAATATTTTAAAATTCGGACTGCATATACTAGTTTGCATTTAATTTCCAATTTGTTTCCTATTGTTAAATGACTTAAATGTTAACAAATTACCACAAGGTAAATAAAATTCTGTTCATGGTAACCTCATAGATATCCCCCCCCTTTTTTTAATAACAATACATATGTAGTTTACTATTACCTTCTTCCAGGAATTTTACCCTCAAGTCCAACTGTAAGCTGTATTTTCTATTATTTTCTGGTGGTTTCTAAACCATACATTATTGGTGTTAAATATGTAGGCTAAAGTTTGGAATTTAAAGAGAATACATGATAATCAGGGATAGGTAGAAGATGAAATCCTTGGGCAAGAAATACATATAGTGATTAAATGCAGGGTTTCAACATCAGAGATGAAAAACAACAAAAAGTTTCTTAAGAATCTCAACAAACTGAAGAAACTAACAAGAAAAGGAAACTGACAGATTTTTTGTCATGAAAAATGTTTCTGAAAATCGGAGAAATCCCCCCAAAATTTACAGTTAAGGTAGAAATTATTTAAGTATAATCATAATAGAGATCTAATAGCCAAATGATTTTAAATGGGGATGGAATCATTACACTGAAAGTCTTAAAAATGGAATTGTAGAACAACGAAGCAGATGTCAGGAGGGAATCTATTCAGGAATCATCCTGAAAGTGAAAGTGAGATACAAGAAGCAATAAAAAATATATTGGACTGTTCAAACCTGCTAAAACAGAAGTAGCTGAAATGCCATCAGTTCTGTATCAGCCAATATGGAACAAAATCCATACAGATTGGGAAAATTTGTTTACAGCTTACGTATATGTTGAAGTGACCAAGTAATTCCATTCCATTTTCAAATAAGCAAAGTTTTTTTTAAGATGCTAAAATAATAGAGCCCTATGTGGAGGGGGAAATACAAACAAACAAGCAGGTCCCAGGAAAAGGAAAATACCAGATTGAATGCAAACATAAGATAGATAAAGGAGAGAGCAAGAAAAAAAAGTAGGCACATCTTTGTTGTATTGACTACAGTAATACCTTTGATTATTTAGGTATGCCAAAATTTATGTACACTGAGAGCATATACACCAAAGACAAATTCCTTGTGTGTCCAATCACACTTGGCCAGTAAAGAATAAAGAATTCTATTTGGAATATATTAAGAATAATGAGTGTGAATGCCCGACCCAAGAAATATTACAATGAATAACTACTGTAATTTGGAGGAATAGAATATAGTAGTTTAGAGCAGAAAAAGGAATTTGGTAAGAATGCATATTTCTTCAATGTACTGTATTAGAATTATAAGAATGGCAGGACTGGAAGAGTTACTTCCTCATTTTAATTGTTAATGACAGACATTTAGCCTAAGTCACTATTGGAATTCTATTTTCCAGTACAATTAAGCACCAAAATAAGCACTTGGGCTTATTTTCGGGGAGGTCTTATTTTTTTACATGTACAGGAGGCAGCAAGCCCACCGGCCCCACCCTCTCCGTCCCACCACCTGATTGCCTGTGGCCGCAATGACCCAAGTTCTCCGCGCGCCCTGGCCTCCGCCTGCCCTGCTTGCTGGCCTTGCTGCTGGCTGGCCTCCAAACAGCTGACTGTGCTGCTCTGGCCTCGCGGGGGCTCTTCGCCCTCCTGACAGCGCTGCTTTAGGCCGTCCTGCTGGGCTGCTCCTGCCTGGTGCAGGGCGAGTCATCCCAGATCTATGACCTCCGGAGCACCCCCTGCTGCCGGTGAAGCTGCGCTGCCTGCGCCGCCTTGCACAGCCAGCATGAGAGCTAGTGCCCATCAGGGCCAGGGCCTGAAGAACGCTGGGCTCAGCTCATAGCCTAGAGCCTGCAGCACCGGGTAGACCTGCAGGAAGGCGCTCAACAGCCTGAAGGCGGCAGCAGGTGAAGTGGCATAACTCCACCAGTGGCCGCTGGCAAAGGGCCCTGGCAGGCCGGCAGCAGGGGGGGGCACTCCGGAGGTTGTAGATCTCAGCCGACTCATCCCGCGCCAGGCAGGAGCAGCCCAGCAGGGTGGCTGACAGCAGCGCTGCCAGGAGGGCGAAGAGCTCCCACGAGGCCAGCAGCAGCACGGGCAGTCGCTCGTGCCAGTTGCTGCAAGCGAGTGGCGAGCACGTCAAAAGCAAAAAGTAGGACTTGGCTCTTTCTCAAAATGTGTTTGCAGCAGCTGCTGGACACGGAGTGGGCGCCCTTGTGTCTCTGCCTGATGCCAGTGCTGTCCTGGCATGTTTTGGAAGGGAAATAAAATTAAATCCTGCAATCTCTCGCTGCTGTGCAAACCCAAGCAAAGATAATAGCAGCTGTGCCTTCTCCCTTCCAAAACATGCTGGGATGTGATCTGAATAAGACCCGGCTTGACCTGCTGTTGAAATGCCTCCTGGCTCTTTCCCGAAGGGAGGGTGGCTCTTCTCTGCATTTCACCGCCTTCTGCCGTGCAAGAGGCAGCGGGCAAGTCCCGTTTTTCGTTTTTGATGTGCTAGCCACTTGCTTGCAGCAACTGGGACCGCTGCGGGCGGCACCGGCAGCAGGCGGAGGCTTGCTTCTCCCCCCGCTCTTTTCTCCTCTCCTTCAGCCCAGCCTATACCTCCACCCAGCAGCTAAGGATGTGTCATGCCCCTGTCTGCCTCTGTGGCAGAAGATGAGCTGGAACAAGAACTGACAGTGAGTGAGAGGGCAGCTCCGTTGGCCTTGGAGGAAACTGGGGAAGGGCAGAGTCAGGCCAGGCCAGGCTATTCGGAATTAGCAAGGCCTGCAGGCAGGAAGGAAAAGAGCTCAACAGAGGAACATGAACCACCCCAGTCTGATGCAAGAGCTTGGAGAGTGCAGAGGAGGAGGGATCAGCTCTGATGGAGGAGGCCACTAATGAGGAGAGGGCTATGCCCAGCTTCATCAGGTACACCAGATGCTGTGGGGAGGGGCATTTGTCAGGAACAAACGCTGAGTTCCCAGAGTGTTGTGTGCCGACATTTGAACTTGCCAAGAATCCTTGCATTCCTGTGTGTCATTCTGGACTGATTATCTGTATCTCTTGTTCCCTGAACTCCTTGCTTTGTTCTTGTTTTGTGAGATAAATTTGGATTTATTGCCATGCAGACAGCGCTGGGCTGGCCTAATTATGACCAGAAGCTGTTTGAGGTTTGTTTGGGGGAGAGTTGGAGCATTAAAAAGGCCGGTTTGAACTGCCAGCTGTTTGTGATATCTCTGTGCCGTGCCCTGGGTCATCACAGATGAGGGGTCACCCGTCTCTCTACGAGGCCTCTCAGGAGACACGGCGTGCAAACAAAACAAAGCACCATGAGTCCAGGCGTCCTTTCCGTTTGTTCCCCATTCCTCTCTCGCTCCTTCTCCCTCCCTGGGAACTGTGCGGGGGGAGGGGAAAGCTATCAAGGGGATGCTTGCAAGATACTCCTGGGGAAAGGATGAAGCAGTCCCGCTGCCAGAGCCCAGAATTTTATGGCAGAAAAGAGAAGGGGGGGCAATTTCAAAGGCCCTGGAGAAAAAGAGCAAAGCTCTTCTGCTTGCCGTCCGAAGCGGGTGCCAAAGCCAACCCTGCGGGAAGCGATCTGCTCCTCCATGCAAAATCTCACAGTGGAAGGAAGGAAGGGAGAGAGAGTGAGAGATCAAACCTGTGTGTGTGTGGGTTTGTGTGTGTGAGAGAGACAGAGAGCACACCGCCGCCAGCCCTGGTATACGGTAACTCTCCGAGGTTGGATCGGATATCTCTTTCTCTCTGTCTGTCTGTCTGTCTGTCTGTCTCTCTCTCTCTCACACACACACACACACATACACACACACACAGAGGTTTGATTGGATTACCCTCTGCCTCCGCCAGTGCCAGTGCCATCCCAGTATGTTTTGGAAGGGAGATAAAAATAAATCCTGCAGTCTCTCGCTTCCGCCGTGCAGCACTTTGTTTTGATTCAGGAGCTGCTGCTGATTTGGTACCTGTAGGAGTGGCTTTTACACTTTACTTTTTGCATGCCATGTCTCCCGAGAGGTCTCGTGGAGATGCGGGCAAGCCCCTCATCCTTAGCTGCGCAGCTTCTCCCCCCCCCCCCGTTTCTCCTCTGCTTCAGCCCAGCCTAGCTCTCTTCCTCCCTCCGATGAGGGAGGCCAGTTTCAAAGGGGATGGGAGAGTCGGGACAAATACATATACAAGAAACAGACCATTCCTTCCATGCTGGGTTTCTGCGAGCAAACCCGGGGAGCAGCCAGCGAAGAGGCAGCCCTCGAGCGACCACTCTCCCTTTCCCTCTTTCTTCCTTCCTTCGGAGGTGAGAGATGAAAAGCCTCATCGTTTCCAGCTGCTGTCTTACCGCCTGTTTTTGCTTGCGGAGTGTGTAGCAGAGTTTGAGCACCAGGTTGGACAACGGGGGCTAAGTGTGCAGGGGCCGCAGCATGGTGCCACCCCGCCCCACCATCATTTCTCGCGTTTGGCCAGGTGGGGGTCACCCACGCAGAGGCTGGGCCTCGGGGCACCACCCTGAGCAGGCGCCGAGCTGGAGGCGGGGAAGGGTCAGTCCCCTTACCCGGTTGCCTTCTGCCATTTCTCATCAAATGTCTGTGTGTGAGAGAGAGAGAGAGAGAAAGAGAAACGGAGAGGAAACCCTTTCAAACAGCGTTGCCTGCAATTCAGCTGGCTCAGCTGATTCGCGGGCTGTGGTTAAGGGGCCGAAAAGCCATGAGGTGACCCAGGAAGGGAAGGGTTGCCTCCTGTGCTGACCACGCCCACCCCCTCACTAGGGCTTATTTTTGGGGTAGGGCATATATTAGGCCCCCCCAAAAAAATTAGGCTTGGGCTTATTTTAGGGGTGGGTCGTATTTTTGGGGAAACACGGTAGTAGTAATAATTTCCAATGTTAAGGCTCCAAGTATAGCACAAATATTTAGGTACTTGTAGTGATTAGCGGTTGGGGAAATGAATGCAAGGAAATGGGGAAATGGGTTACCGAAAGGCTGGGCATTGATATTCTTTTATTTGTATTTTGTTAGTAGGTATCTGCTTTGTTTTTTTCTATCTTTTGTCTGTGAGATATCTCTTTAATCTGTCAAAATGTGTGCATTTTATGTGAAAGAAAGAAGAAAGAAAAAGAAAGAAAGAAAGAAAGAAAGAAAGAAAGAAAGAAAGAAAGAAAGAAAGAAAAAAAATGAAATCTGTTGAAAAAGGGAACTAGCCAAAAATAAAATAGCAGAATTGCATGGTAAGCAAGAAGAAACCACACAAACATGATCCAAAATGAAACATTTCACAGTCTTTATCAGATATACTCATCAGATAAAGCAATGCAGGAAATACCCTGTACCAGGGATGCCGAAGAGCAGAATTGTCCTAAAGCAGAGGTGGGTTCCTCCCGGTTCCTCCCGGTTCGCCCAAACCAGTAGCAACCTGCTGGTGACATCATGATGATGTCACGGATCCGGTTCGGTCAGTGCCGGTCCGTGGGCGCCGCCATCTTTTTTTTAATTTTTTTAATTTTTTTTTCTTCTGCACATGTGCAGAAGCCAAGTTTCCGGCACTGCGCATGCATCGCCATCTTGTTTTTGGCTTTTTTTTAAAAAAAAATATTTTTTTGCACTGTGCATGCACGGCGCGGCCACGCAGCACAGGAGGAAGCGAATCGGCAGCGAGGTAAGTTAGAACCCACCCTGTCCTAAAGATGGATGGATGGATTGAGAGAAAGAGAAAGAGAAAGAGAAAGAGAAAGAGAAAGAGAAAGAGAAAGAGAAAGAGAAAGAGAAAGAGACAGACAGACAGACAGACAGACAGACAGACAGACAGACAGACAGACAGACAGACAGGGCAAGCAGTCATACCTTGACCTTGAAAGACCTTATCCTGCCTCTAGGAAAATGACAATGTATTGCTAGTAAGAAATTGACTTGTGCAATGTGCATTCTTTAACTTCAGGGGTTATCCTGAAGTTAACTTCAGGGGTTCTGAGGAGCCGAGGTGGCGCAGTGGTTAGAGTGCAGTACTGCAGGCTACTTCAGCTGACTGTTCAGCAGTTCAGCGGTTCAAATCTCACCGGCTCAAGGTTGACTCAGCCTTCCATCCTTCTGAGGTGGGTAAAATGAGGACCCAGATTGTTGGGGGCAATATGCTGACTCTGTGAACCGCTTAGAGAGTGCTGTAAAGCACTGTAAAGCGGTATATAAGTCTAAGTGCTATTGCTATTGCTATCCCCTTGAGGACTGCAGAAGTCAGTGCATCTGAGGTAAAGGTCTGACCACGAACAAAATTTCAGAGTTAGAATGGAGGAAAGATAGGATAGTGGCACACACCCATCTGAGAAGAATCTATGGACTGTGAGATTGGATACTATGCTTACAGTGGCTTGGAAACCAATATCCCAGATATGCTGCTTAACATGACTCCTGGCATTTCCAAACCTTAATGAGCAGTGACTCCCCAAAGACAGACCTAAAGACTGGAGTTTGCTAACCTGGCTGGTTTAAAATGCCCTCTGAAAACCAGTAGGCCAGACCCACTTGGGGAGAAAAAAATTTAACCTTGAATTATCCAAATGCATATCCAAAATGTGAGCTCAGGGCTGCTGCTGAAGGAATGTCAGATATCCTATATTGAAAAATATGGGGAAAATATTGCACCAATTTAGAAATAACAATCCTTGTCTGAACTAGATTGACTAACTCCATTATTCTAAACAACTCCGACTACAATATTTCTACAAGCATAAATTTAATCCATCCACAATAATTTTCAACAGGCATATCTCATTATTTGGGGGCCTGCTTTGGAATAATATTACACTAATAGTGGAGGATAACATTTCACTTTTCAGTTATCAATCCTGGTATTACTGCTATCGATTTCTTGCTCTCCCATTGTACATCATAACTATTTAATATTCTGTTTCTCTTTTCTTCTTTTAGCAAGAGCTGAAGGTAAGATTTCTTATTGCCATAAGATCGACAGTTAACAATCATGACTAAAGTTTAGGAAGAACATTTTCACACATCTCAGTCACCATTCATGCTTCAGGCTTTTGCAGAGTGGTACCAAAATTGACCATGATCACTGACTAATATTAATCAATTTTAGTAGTAAAAATGCAATTAGAAAAAATGCAGTATGCTTTAATATTTGAGTTAATGGGGCAGTATTTCAGTGAAGCATACTTTCTCCTTTTTAAATGTCATGAATGTAAGTTTATTACCTCAGAAAAGTAAAAATTGTGTATAGCATTGTGTAATGCTATCATTACCAAGGAGTCCTTGTTGAATATAACTTTCACATAATTAAAACCAATGTATGTGCAATATAGCTGTATGATTGCCCTAGGCACCTATTTGTGATGTTCTGGGCAATCCTTGATATTTGTATTTTTTAAAAGTTGTTTTCTATATTTTCTCTTTAAAGAAAATGTAGCCCTATACATCCTAAAGTACCTGTCACCCACCAGTTATTGTAAATTTAAAGCACTGAACAACTACCATTAGTGTTTTACTCTAATGCGATTGTCACTGAAGAATTGTGACTGATGTAGTGGTAGAGCTATGGAAGCAGCTTAAAAGGATGCATCCTTTGGTAGAACTGTTATGAGCTTGGAGGTGTGGACAATTGAAATCCAGCAGGCAGGCCCTTTCTTCCAGAAGTTCAGCCAAAGATTCAAGTAAAAAAAATCTGTTGGGATATTCATGAGCAGGAAGAGTCATGTGGTAACTCAGTCAGCCAATGTGAGTAAAGTGCTACTGAGTCTGTGCAAAAGGAATTAAGCTAGAAGCTGGATGTGTTTTCCAGTCTTGGATCTGTCTCTGTATCTCTCTGTGTGAAAACTTCATTATGATATGTTGCTATAAAGAAGAATGTATGGTACTGTAAATATTTTGATATGATTATAAAGAAGTCATTTGATTCAGCAAAATGCAGTCAACTGTGAGAGCTTCTGATTTATTTTTCTACAACAGAGAAAAAAAATTCTCTAACAGGTTATGGGCCCAGAGCTCACTAAGGACTGCATTGTAATTTAAAGCTGGAAGAAATTGCCTGTGTTTAGAAAGTATAAAAAACAAGACAGGATAAGCAGAATGGCTGCAATGGAATTTAAGGAAAGCTCTGTGCCTCGTTTGGGCCAGAAGAATTATATTGTGTGGGCTGCAAAAATGGAATGTTTATTGAAAGCTAAAGAGCTGTGGTATATCGTAGAACAT
>QLTV01003124.1:1973123-2009831 GCA_003457575.1 Thermophis baileyi
CCAAGGTCAAACACAACCCTGATGCGGCCCTCAATGAAATCGAGTTTGACACCCCTGATGTAGCCTGTCCAGTGTTGTTCTTACGCAACCCCGGTTCAGAACCGGACCTCATATTCTTCTAACAGGGTTCAACTATCCTTTTTTCTTACAAACCCAGAATTGTTTAGTATTTTCTCAGAGGCAAAGTAGTCCAACTGTCTATTTAGTTTGTTGGAATATTCATGAGCAGGAAGAGTCATGTGGTAACTCAGTCAGCCAATGTGAGTAAAGTGCTACTGTGTCTGTGCAAAAGAAATTAAGTTAGAAGCTGGACATGTTTTCCAGTCGCAGGTCTGTCTCTGTATCTCTCTGAAGACTTCATTATGATATGTTGCTGTAAAGAAGAATGTATGGTATTGTAAATATTTTGATATGATTATAAAGAAGTTATTTGATTCAGCAAAATGCAGTCAACTGTGAGAGCTTCTGATTTATTTTTCTACAACAGAGGAAAAAAAATTCTCTAACAAAATCATTTTGATAACCTGCCACCAATCAGACTGAACCTCCCAGAACACCCTAATCTTGCTGGCTGTAGAAAGTTTAGCCCTTTTCCAAGGACTTCTTCCATCAGTTCAGCACAAGTAAAAACAGAAAGGAAGGTACATCTTCCTGGCCAATCCCAGTAAAGAATGTAGCAAATCTGCCAATTTGGAAACACTTGGGGAAGCTGTATAACAGAGCAGGTTCACATAGGAAAGTCTTTAATGAGAAATATCCTTTATTAAATCACTGTAGCCAAATTTCTAGCAATAAAAAGTAGTTGATTGGGAAAAGGGGAATATAAGAAAAACAAAGGATGGCAATAGTCACACACCATAAGAATTACAAATAAAATTAATGCAGCCCAACTAAACTGGTTATCTACTTGAATAAAAATTCATGCTTTGGCATATATTCAGGGTTCATGAAAGAAAGATCATCCATTTGCAAGATATTCCTTCTCTTTCTCTGCTGTCTTCTCCTGTACATTATTCTAAGTTTCACAGAATAAGGAATATTATTGAAACACACTCTTTGCAGAAAGGAACAATTACTATGACCATCCTTGATACCATAGTCAAATGGGGGGGGGATTTAGCAGCTGAACCCACATTCCTAATGATTCTTAATTTGGTGATCAAGGTGCTTATCATGTAGACTGATCGTGCTATTATATAAAAAGACTAGTAGCTGGATACCCGTGCTTCGCTACAAAACTATGTGATCGGGCTTGATAAATTGACAGGTAAAGCTTGAAAATTAATGAGTAGTTACGAGCGGGCTTGATACAGTGACACTTAAAGCTTGAAAATTTATGTAGAATGTGTAACTCCTTAGCATCAGAGCGTGTTAATATAAGGCAACTGGCAGTTGGAACAGAGTTCTTTTCAGGGGGGAGGGGGAGTAGAATGTCTAAACTCCAAGCCAGCAGGCCGGCTGAGTCAAAATTTAACCAGGTTTAGCGACGGCGTAGCATCAGAGCGTGTTAATATAAGGCAACTGGCAGTTGGAACAGAGTTCTTTTTAGGTGGGGAGGGGGAGTAGAACGTCTAACTCCTTAGCATCAGAGCGTGTTAATATAATACTGTATAAGAAATACTAATGATCTGATGGTCATTTCGAAAAATCCTTTCTTAGCAAGCACCTAGAAGCCAAGAGGAACATACGTGCCAAGTTTCAAGTTTGTAGGCTTTACGGTTCTTGAGATTTCGTGATTAGTGAGTGGTATTTGGCTTTTATATACCGTATATATATAGATTATGTAGGAGCAGGTCTTTAAAATTCCACCTAGTTATTTAATTCTATGGCATAAGACCAAAAATAAATGTACCAGAAAACAACAAAACCCTTAAAAATAATCAAAAGTAATCCCAAGTATTCAGGCTTCTCAGCATGGGGTCAATTTAGCAAATGATTAGGAGACCAAAAACTAAGGATTGTCATAGTATTTCATGCAGTGAAATCATTAGTCAAGTGATCACTATATTCAATAAACTTTCACACATATTTTTAGAAGCAGACAGCATCATGCCTGAAGCAGTATTTAGTTGTTTGTGAGCAAATGAAACACAAAGAGGACATTTATTGTTATATTCTATATTAATTGGCACTTGCACGATTTTTCATAAATGTTAAAGTATATGGTATAGCAAATCATCTTCATTAGTACAGTTCCCACTAAATGTTGTTTAGCAGTGTATTTTGGATTTAAGTTTTGGGACTACACATAAACTAAACATAAGTCCATTAGTTTTTAATAGATTGAAGAGAGATTTGATTTTAAATCCAAGTAATATCAACAATGGGAAAATGTTGGAATACAGATATTACCAAAAGGCTCTGAATTCCCTAAATTAAAAAAAAGTGTATGAATTGAAAGACAGAGAGAAAGAGAAAATTCTCCTAGGCCAGGGATAGACCTTATGGTTCTTCTTGATACTGTTGTGGATACCTCCCTTGGTATCTACCAGTTTCCCTGATACCCGAGACTTTTTTTTCAAATGGCCACACCTACCATGGTGATTTTAGCAATAGCAATAGCAGTTAGACTTATATACCGCTTCATAGTGCTCTACAGCCCTCTCTAAGCGGTTTACAGAGTTAGCATATTGCCCCCAACAATCTGGGTCCTCATTTTACCCACCTCAGAAGGATGGAAGGCTGAGTCAACCTTGAGCCTGGTGAGATTTGAACCGCTGAACTGCAGCTAGCAGTCAGCTGAAGTAGCCTGCAGTACTGCACTCTAACCACTGCGCCACCTCGGCTCATTTTGTCTACAGCTGCTTCAGAAATTGAGGCAGGGAATAAATTGATTAAATAAACAACAACAATACAACTCTTACATACCTTGGAAATTCTAAATGTGGACTGGATTCAGAAATTCTCCATCCCTATTCTGTGTTGTCATATAATGTATATTGTAAGAGAAGAGCAAGCAGAGCTAGGGGGCAGAGTTAAGCGGTTCATCAGCCTAGAGCAGTGATGGTTAACCTTTTTGGCACCAAGTGCCGAAACTGGAGCATGCATGCGCGCGCCGGAGCACTGGAACCTGGAAGAGAGCAGCTGGCCGGTGCGCATGCGTGCCAGACCAGCTGGCCGGCGTGCATGCACGCAACAGAACCCGGAAGAGCAGTTGGCGACGGCGCACGTGCCCACAGAGAGGGCTCTGCGTGCCACCTCTGGCATGCGTGCCATAGGTTCGCCATCACGTGCCTAGAGTCATTATGTTCCCACAAACGGTCTAAGTCCAACCCCTCTTGAATTCTGTTGACCCTTATCTGACACCAGTTTACTATCGTATGTTAGTTGACTAGATTCCTATGTACAGGTTTGAGCATAAATCTTCTGAACTGGAATTTATGTATGACCCTTAGCTTTCGTCCCTGACAATATAGGGCAAAAGCTTGCTATTGACTAAATTATTTTTTTCTTCCAGTATGTCAAGTAAACAGACCAAGGGTCTTTCCACACTGCTGAGCTTATTAACTATTTATCTACCCATCCATCCATCCATCCATCCATCCATCCATCCACTGAAGAAAAATATACCAACATTAAAAGTGGCTTTCCCCTTTGCTGATCTGTCTCTATTGCCTCTATTTCCAATGCCTACCAGTCAACTGGTTTCATCCAAAATAACAGATTTGATACACCTTGGACGTACTGAAATAATTGGGAAAATACTACTTTAACCCTGAAGAATGATTTGAGACTGTCTCAGTCATGAACTAGGGACAAAATAAATTTAGTGTCATGAGGATGTGACAGAAAAGAAATATTGCCAGGATCTTTTTGTCCCACTGTAGATGCATATGGACAAAAGCTTTTAGTTAAGTCTGGAAAATATTTATTTAGTTCAGTAGAAATAAGAAATTATTTATTTATTAAATTTCTTTGCTGCCTATCTCACCACAAGGCAACTTATGAAGTCAGAGCAATAATTTAACCAGGAAAAAATACCATAGAAATCATATGACCACTTATCATTAGCCAAAAAAAATGTAAAAATCCACTTGGTTGAGTTGGTTTGCTATAGAAATTGAATAAATAAAATAAAAATATTTTTATATAAGAAATCCTCAGCCCACGCTATTGACAAATAATGAATAGCTGGCTTTCCTTTTTTAGAAAGATTACTGAGCCTTACTGCCCAAGACGGTGATAGGTTTTAGAGACTTAGAATAACTTTATTGTCACTTTAAATGTACACTAATCAGCATAAATTTGAATGAAATTTCATTGCATACAGCTCTCAAAGGATCACCACCTCCAATATACACTATATAAACATGACAAACAAATAAATAAATATGCATACCCACATATATTATATGAGATCATTAGGAAAGTAGAAGAAGCCATATGAAAGTATGAAAATTTAAAATGTAACTGTCTGAACTCTGTGTGAAATTCTCTGACTGAGGAAGGATGGGTTGCATAAATAAGAGTCCCTTGGGAGTTGGGCGGCATACAAATTTAATAAATAATAATCATAATAATAATCATAATAATCATAATAATAATCATAATAGTAATAATAAGGGTTCTTTTGGAAGGAGCTCTAACTAATATATTTTAGGTTTGCCTGAAAAACTCTGATTCAGGCATTAAAGCCAAAGAGAGTTAATAGAGTTAAGGTGTTTTTAGAATATTTATACTGTATTTGTAAGATGGGAGAAGATTAAGCAAATTAACACAAGTGTTCATAAATATCAAAAGTAAATTTTTCAAGAACCTAAAAGATGATTGGGAATTAGCAATTCATGAAGGAAAGTTAGTCAGTTAAAAAGGTATTCAAATCTATGATTGGAAATCTCTGTAGTTTGTTTTATTTACTTATTTATTTTAACAAAGCAGCCATGTGGAGCTGTTAATTTGACCTAGGAAATAGCACCATCAGTTCAGACAGTCATTTAGGACCAAGGAAATGGCATATAAAGAAACACTTTCATCCTTATCCCATTTTCTCCATACATTTAACAGCCCCAAGAGACTGCTTTGAAGTTAAATAGTAAGTCATCTAAGATGACAGAATCCTGATAGGAGAATTTTGGAAAATATTCCTCAAAATTATTACCTTCTGCAGTCCAGAGACAAACAAACAAAAGTATTTTATTACTAGTATGATTGATAAACTACTTAGGATTTTGTTAAATGTGTCAAAGCAGTTGGCTTCCATGCCTAAAATAGGATTACAAATCAGATTTAGACTAGCACCTAAACCACTATACCAAATTGGCTGTCGTTTTCTAAATAGGAAAGTCACTAAATTAATTAATATTAATAACAGAGAAAATAGTGCCATAAAACAATTTTTAAAATGGTATAAAGGTAGTCCTCAAGTTATGACCACAATTGAGCCCAAAATTTATGTTGCTATGTGAAACATTTGTTAAGTGAGTTTGCCCCATTTTACAACTTTTCTTGCCACAGTTGTTAAGTGAATCATTGCATTTGTTAAATTAGTAACATGGTTGTTAACTGAATCTGGCTTCTCCATTGACTTTGCTGGTCAGAAGATCGCAAAAAGGGATCACATGAGCTTTGGACACAGCATCGGTTCATAAATATGAACCAGTTGCCAAGCATCTGAATTTTGATCATGTCACCATGGGGACGCTGCAATGGTTGTAAGTGTGAAAAACAGTCATAAGTCTCTTTTTTCAGTGCAGTTGTAATTTTAAATGGCCACTAAATGAATTGTTGTAAGTCAAGGACTACCTGTACTCCAGATATATAAATTTCAACCTGAATATTACTTACTTACTTGTTAACAGATAGCAAGCTTGTCAAGCTGTAAAGATCACTTTAGAGGAAAACACATACACATATTTGTCAGCCCTTTGAGGTTGACAAAGAATTGAACACCAAAGTCATGAATTCTAAATCCACTTTTATTATAGGGTTACAGTAACAGAATCTTGAAATTTTAAAATTAAGAACTGGAAAGAGTCAAGTCTATTCACTTTCTCAAAGTTCATATCAGCTGTAGTTTCAGATTTCTCTTGTTTGACTGTTGCCTTGACTATGGCTCTTCCCCAAGGTTATTCGAACAGCCCATTACAGTACACACTCAACACAAATGACTGTAACCAAATTCTTGCCCCCTTTAGCAAGAAACCCAGGAAAGACCTTTGGCTAAATTCCTAAGCAAACATCATTCTCACTCAACTAAGATTAAATAGCCATGGAGAAATTTTCTGGATACTTTATGTTGCAGTTTTCTTGGGAGCATGGTGGTTGGGAAAAAAAGACAGTAAGTGCTCTAAAATGGAGAGGAAACTTGCAGGATTTTAGGAAAGAAAGTTGCGTAAGTCTTGTCTCTCCCCTCCCCTCCTCCTCTTGGATGTGATTCTTTTCTTAGCTATTTTCCCTGAGATTCAATTTTCATTTGCTCATTGTCCTTCTATTTACACATGCTCTTGAAATTTTGGCCCTTTTCTCTAAATCCATTGCCTCCTTTGTGTTTCTTTTAATATTTAGTGCTTTTTAATGAAGTAAATACAATTTTATATAAACAAATTTTACTGCCAGTTTATTGTCTCAGTAGATGTAACCAAGTAATAGCCCTCAGATGTCCCAGGCCTCTGTAGATTGATTTAGCAGTTGCTACACTTAAACTGCCGTCATTTTTAATTAGGGAAAGGCGTTTTCACTTTTTAACTTTGGTCACATCTCCTTGGCTTGGGGTTGGAAGAGAAATGGTAAAAGTGACAAGACCTACTGTTTCTCCGGAGCAGTGGTACAATTGCCAACCTGCTCTGTTAGGAAGAGAACCAGTTTTGCAGCAGCATCTACCAGGAAGGGAAGAGCAGAAGGTCAAGGGCACCAGAAGCCCCAACTCTTTTGTACAGGTCTTGTGATTTAACTCAGGCAGGATTTCCTTGACTTAAGTTTATCTTAATTTCAATCTTCAATCCTGCCCCCATCATCCTGCTTGCTAGTTGCTTCATAGCAGACAGACTTTTTTCTCAGCAAAAATCAAGCCAAAGTTAAGAGTTGAGCTGTTCTTCTCTCTTTTTAACTTATTAGCTGTTTTACTACCTTCTTTGGTGAATTAGTGTGCTGATTAATTTCTCTTCTTTTTATATTTAGCATACTGGATCTGCTGGAGCTCTTTTTTTATTGTTCTTATATTCCTTCTTCAAATTCAGAGCTTTGGCCTTTCTAATCATTAGCAACTTTAATTCTAAGTCGCTTGTCCATACTCTGGTCCTGTGTCTCTCCTTCCATCTGCCAGGTTTCAGCATTTTGTTTTCTGCAGCCACATTTGGCTCCTGTCACAAACGTTTGCAGTTCTTCCTGGCACAGTTCCCATACATCACTGCTCTGAATTTATTAAAAAATTATTTTCTCAAAGTCCAAGATTATACTCAGTTTAATTTTCCTTTAAATCAAGAACTCCAATATAATACTATCATTTCCCTCCAGTTTCCTGCTATCTCTTCCTCAATCAATACCTTGTATTGGTTAGTATCAAGGCAAAAACACCCGATCCTCTTGTGACTTCCTTCATCTTTATTAACAGAGCTAATTAGGACACAGTAAATTCTTGATTCACTGGATTAATGAGTAGAAGTTGTATCCATTACAGATGAATGTTTGGCCAATCAAATATTTATCCTAATCTTGCCCAATAACAAGTAGGTCAAGGGGAATAAGTAGAATAAGGTTGGTGCACATCATTCCCATTTCCCTCAGTGGCTCCCAAGCATGTCATATCCCACTGACTCATTTCCCCCCTCCCTGTCTTCCCAGCACCTTCCCTCTCTCTCTTATCTATTGCTAATGTCCCAGTGGGGTTTTTCTATTTTGTTCATTAAAGTCCATTAAGCAAGATTCATTAAATCAAGAATTTAACACATCACTTTTATTAATTCCGCTACTTATTTTAGTCCATATGCTCTCTATTGTACCACCAAGTTCATTCACGTAGATTTCTTAGCAAGTGTGGATGTTTTAACAAAAAATATGACTGCTCCCTTTCTATTGTTTTTGTTCCTTTCAAACAGATTGTATCCATCTATTACCATTTATTTATTTATTTTGTGTCCAGATCAAACCCTAAACTGCCAAAACAAAGCCACCTTTTTGGCTTTATCGTTGGCCAGAAACAAATCATTTTCGGTGCATTTTGCTGGTAGTAATCGACAGATCAACAAATGGACAGATTCTGCATCTCACCACATTTGCACAGCATATTATTATCCACCAGCAACACCCACCTGAGAATATAGGTAGTCCTCGACTTATGACCACAATTAAGCCCAAAATTTCTGTTGTTAAATAAGACATTTGTTAATCATGGTTTCCCCATTGACTTTGCGTGTCAGAAAGTTGTAAAAGCTGATCACATGAGCCTGGGACAATGCAACTGTCATAAATATGAACCAGTTGCCAAGCATCTGAATTTTGATCATATGACCATGGGAATGTTGCAAAGGTTGTAGCTGTAAAAAATGTTCATAAATCACTTTTTCTGTGCTGTTGTAACTTTGAACGGTCACTAAATGAACTGTTGTAAGTCAAGGACTACCTGTATTGGTCCTACATTTAGGCACTCCTACTCTCAACCTCTTCAATGTTTTCCAAGTAACATAAGGGAGATCAGATTCCTTAGCCATGTTCTCTTCTGGGATTATTCCTTGTTCTGTAAATTCTTTCCTCGCTCTTCTAATTCGGTTTTGCTCCTGTGTGTCTTCAAAAATATTTGTTCTTGCCATAAAACTCTTCCTAGATCTGAGTCGACAAGTTTGGGGCATGTACCCATTCAGAGGACATCGGGGATCATTCTTTTGTTTGCCAAGAGAACGATCTCGGCATCTGCTGCTACTGTACTTCTCTTGTCTATTGCCATAAAATATTCCAATCGTGAGAATCATCCCATCTGATCTCTGTTACACCTATTTGACAAAGTTGTTTTTATGTATTCATAGTTGAAATTCATATTTCAGAGTTTGGGGGGCGGGGGCAACACACTTATACTAATACATAGACCAGGGGTCTCCAACCTTGGCAACTTTAAGACTTGTGGACTTCAACTCCCAGAATTCCTCAGCCAGCTTTGCTGGCTGAGGAATTCTGGGAGTTGAAGTCCACAAGTCTTAAAGTTGTGAAGGTTGGAGACCCCTGACATAGACAATGAAGGACATAAACTTTAATGCATAACCAATGGTCTTTCTGATTTTTAGCTGGGGGGGCAATTATTAGCTCCCATTACACTTCCACTTCCTTTTACATTACATGAATGTTTAATATCCACAAACGTCTACTGAGTTCTTGCCATTAGCATTTTTGTCTTCAGCCCACATAAGACTCATTTGAAAAAAATTCCCTTACCTATCAAACTCACCAGGTGCAAGAAAATGAGGGAATGCTCCAGACAAGACAGTTGAATGTTTATCTCATAAAAGGCAATTCAATCCAGTGCTGGGAGCTTTACGCATTTATATATCCTCCTCATATTTACACATAGTGAGTTATCATGCTGTAATATTTAAAATGTAATTAATCTTTTTGGAGATGATAATCAGTCAGTCAATTGAAAATGATCTACTCAATTTTGTTAAAAATCCACATAGGTATTTCAATTGTAATTTGAATTATCTACATATAATTTAGACTGGTAAAAAAAATTTTAAAAACCAACGTCAGTACATTTCAGTATTTCCTATTAGTTCAGGGAGGGTCTAGAATAGATATTTAAAAGTATTTATTACAAAGGTCTGGCATCAATTAAAAAAGAAATGTAATTATCTTTTGCATAAAATTTAAAAAGTTTTAATAAGTCAAAGCTTTAACAGAACTTTCAATAATTGAAAGCTTAAATCAGTGGTGAAATCCAATTTTTTTACTACCGGTTCTGTGGGCATGGCTTGATGGGCATGGTGTGGCTTGGTGGGCGTGGCAGGGGAAGGATACTGCAAAATCTCCATTCCCACACCACTCCAGGGGAAGGATACTGCAAAATCCCCATTCCCTTCCCACTCCTGGGGGAAGGATATTGCAAAATCTCCATTCCCACCCCCCCCCTCTGGGGCCAGCCAGAGGTGGTATTTGCCGGTTCTCCAAACTACTCAAAATTTCCGCTACTGGTTCTCCAGAACCTGTCAGAACCTGCTGGATTTCACCCCTGGCTTAAATCAATTATCATCATTATTTTTTAGCATAATATTCATTCTAAAATTTTGTTACTGTTTCAAGAAGTCCAAATCCCATTGCAAATAGCTCGATTTCACTTATGGCAAAAAGTTTTTCTGCATTACTATTTATGCATAATAAACAACTCTGGATAAACCAAAGTATGGTGAAGTTTTGTAATACCGTAGCAAATTTGAAACAGATTTTTTTTTCCAGTTAGGAAAATGAATTAACATAATTGTTTAATTTTTTTACATTGTGGGTTGAAAATGAGTTAGCACTGGACTCCGAATTAGTAAAGACTGTAACATTCTTCTTTGAGAGTAAGAATTAATATCTCTTGGTTCCATGTTTAAAATTTACTCTAGATCTTTTTGCAAAAGTTTTCTCACAAATTATCCTGTCTGGTACATCCTTCTATTAATCCATAAATTATTACAGTATCAGAGATAGCAAAAGTAGACTCAGAAAGGATGAAGATGCAACTTCTCTATACAGAGTTATGCTAATTAGAATATACATATGATTGCTCAATAATATTGGGTTGAACATATATATGATTGGTGCATATGGTTAGTGAGTTCAGTTACGGAGTGGATTTTATGAGGTAACGAGATTGAAATACCAAAACAATTGTGAATTGAGAGAATAAACATAGTTACTTTCTCAAGAGTTACTTTTATGGGTTTATCTATATACTAGCCTTGCTTTCCAGAGTCATTGCTCTTCTCCTGGTATCTTTTCCCATCTTTATCAAGTTTCTTGGCCTTGTAAGCGTTTTATGGTTTTGCTAACAGGATTTATTGGTTTCCAAGTCCCTGGAAAGGTAATTAGGAAGGGGGATGTTTGGCCTGTTTTTACCAATACCTTATTTTCTCCTGCAGTTTGGAGAAGGTGGAAGTGTCCAATCCTTCTCCTTTTTTCCCATTCCTTGATCATTTTTCTTTTGAATTTATGGATAAATTATACAGTCGAATGGGAAAGTGTAGAATTGTATGGAATTAGAGATTTAATTACAGATGGGAATCTTGTTATTAATAAATATATCTTGCAGAAAGAATTATAATGAATCATTCTTTCCATCATAAAATAACTGTTTTGCATCAATTAGACCATAAATAAATTTGAAGAATGATGTATAACTACTTAATTTACTAGAAAGGGAATTTCAATTTTTACAATTCTTTGACTAAGTTTGATTGATTCTCTTGAAAATATTTTAAAAATTGGGAGGATGACAGATCTCATTGAAACTTTTGTGACATAGTGTTTCTTCCAACTCTATTTAGCAAGTTAATCAGGAACTCACCATCCATAGTTGATCATTCCCTCAGCTAAAATTGTATAAAATTAATTTTTATATTTCTGGATTGTGTTGATTTGCCATTGCTGGTGGCAATATTAAATTATTTCATCTTGTTACCTGTAGTTGAAATTTGGTTGTTTTTCCCAATTATTTGTGGTTTATTGTCCAAATTTTCTAACACAAATAGATTGGTGGGGAATAAGAAATGGATTTAGTTCCTGTTGTTAGTTGCTAAGCTTATTATTGCAGAAATTGGGAAAATATACTTTCATTGCATCAATTATATTTAAAAGTTTTGCCTGAAAAAATGATGCTACAAAGGAGAGTTTTACAATTATTCAAATTTATTCATAATGTATTAGCTATAAGAATAATGTTTGTCATATTACAAGAATCTACGTTAATGACATTCAAGGCAAAAATATGGATGTTTAAAAAGGATTTACATTTTTAAGATTGTATTATATATTTTATAGACACAAACATGCACAAAAATTCATGTATCTATAAACATGAGTAACTCTATGAACCCTTTCAATTTATTTTCTTCTTTTCAGTTTTGTTTGTCATTTTAGTTCAGTATTTTTTTTAGTTTGTATCATTTTGTTTTGGAAAAATAAAAGAACAAAAACAGGAAAATTGATTGAAATTAATGAACTCATGAATTTTCTTAGTGATTTAAATCATGAATCAATGTATCAGTGACTTAAATTGTCTTTCATCTTCTGATTCTATTCTGGAATTTATTTTATCTATACTTAATTCAAACAAGAGAAAATGAAGAGGCAATGGAGAATTCATTAGCTAGTTATATGATGAATTGCATAATTTAAGTGAGTACATTGGTGTGTATACATGCATTTACCTACAGTATATTTACATACTATAGAAAAACTTATTAAAAATAGAGAACTAGAGGAATGAAGCTTATGTAAAGACAAAGTTATTCTATATGGCCTAAATCTACTGTTAGGATGGCACCCAGCTTCTTTCAATTATCTCAGTAAAAATAGAGCTATGGGCCCAAAGCACCCTGCTTCATTTAATAAACTGCTTCTGTCGTAAATTGGAGGAACATTAAGAATATAATTCTGAGGTAATTCCTTAATACTATAGTAAATTGTTGGAATGAGCCTAAAATTGAATCAATTCTATATGTATGTTTTTGAAATATTTAATGTTTACATATTTACAACTTTTTTTCAAAAGTTTGTAAGTCATTAATTTTTAACTCCATCTCAACTTGGTGAGTACTTTCTGTGTACTATATTCTGACTAGACTGACTGGGTAAACACAAAGGTCAAGCTTCTCCTGAAATCAGCTTTCTTTTTCTATAAATCATTGACAGTGGTGCGGAGGAATACAGCTGTGACTCGTCTTTCCAATAAATTCATCCTTCTTGTAGGGCTACAACATATTTATATTCTGAAGACACCATGGGAGAATTTTCAGTTGTGCACATAGGGCCGAGGCTATGTTTGTTCTGTTTGCTGGCAACAGCACGGGTTGCCTCAACTGATACAGGGAATACGTGATACTTTTTGTTTTCCACATTTTCATCAGCTAATCACACCCACTCTGATGCATTACATTATTTTTGTGTGGCCAGAATACCACCCGAGTTTCTAAATTTTAGATCATTTTAGATATTCTCTTCCCTTTATATTCCAATTCATCTACCCAAGTGCTGACAGTAATCTAATCAGATGGGTGATTCTTCTTACATTTTCTGCTCCATAATGGTGAATCTTTCAACTGTCTAAAGGTAGAAAGCGCAAAGATATGCTTTGACTAGGTAGAACATTGTGTAAATCAGGTGTTAAGCATGACAGTCTCTTTCATTCTGTTCCCTCAAATAGGAGATGCTGGCTGATATGAAGGAGTGGTGGCAGTCCAAGGCCAATCCCCTTATTGAAAGTAGAGCCTGATGGGTTGAGGAAGCCTATCTAGACTGTGCTGAGCTGGTCTTCCACACTCAGGTATTTTGAATGATGCCAGTTCTGTTTGGCAGGGGCACTTTATCCTTTGTCTCAATCAGCAAAATGTATTTGGTTAGCCATGGTGGTAAACCAAGCACCAAATCAAACAATAAAAAAGTAAAGGACATAGCTAAAGGCTCCATATGATGACATCTTGTAACAATTCACCTAATGAATAGCCAAAAGAAATGAAAATTATGATGTCTTACCTCTCAGAATGTGACAAATGACAGAAGCAATGGTCAGTTAGTTCCTGAAGCAAATTGCAATAACACAAAACACAAAGCAAACAGAAAGCAAGATACAAGATTTGGAAAGGAGGCTCAAGAATATTTAGCAAGCCTGTGTCTAATCTATCATCTTTGAACAAAGTTCTAGAATAATTCCAAACATCTCAGCAAGATATAGGTTTCATTGACCCTCTGACACTGCAGTCTGATTTTAAGATAGATTCAAGTTCAATAGTACTTGTGATAACTTTCACTGTACATAAAATTGCTGGAGTATTTTATTCGTTTCTACATTTCTGGACCATTTGACTTACAGCATTTCCTATTTTTAACACTACCAGTTATTTTTGTTGTTATTAGAACATCTTAGGGATTGAGTTTGAATCTGAGTTCTCTATTTTTCTACTGAATAAAAGAGGGACATTAGGAAAATACAGAATACAGAATAACACAATTGGAAGGGATCTTGGAGGTCTTCTAGTTCAAACCCCTGCTCAAGCAGGAGAACCTATACCCTTTTAGACAAATGGCTGTCCAGTCTCTTCTTAAAAACTTCTAGTGTTGGAGTACCCACAACCTCTGAAGGCAAGCAGTTCTACTGATTGATCGTTCTTACTGTCAGGAAATTTCTCCTTAGTTCTAGGTTGCTTCTCTCTTTGATCAGTTTCTCCATCCATTGCTTCTTGTCTTGCCTTCTGGTGCTTTGGAAAATAGATTGACCCCTTCTTCTTTGTGGCAGTCTCTCAAATATTGGAACACTGTACATGCGACACCTAGTTCTTCTTTTCATTGGATTAGACATACCCAATTCCTGCAACCATTTTTCATATGTTTTAGCCTCCAGGGCCAGGCCCCTCAATCATCTTGATTGCTCTTTTCTGCACTCTTATCAAAGTCTCTGTTTTTATATTGTGGTGACCAAATTGGATGCAGTATTCCAAGTGTGGTCTTACCAAGGCATTATAAAGCGATAGTATCACTTCTCTCCATGATTCTCTCCCTGTTAATGCAGCCTAGAATTGTATTGGCTTTTTTGGCAACTGCAGCACACTGCTGATTCATATTGAAATGACTGTCCACGATTATTATTCCGGGTTGGCGTGGCGGTGCGGAGCAGGAGAACAGAGCTCTGTTCGAACTGCCCGGTTTTTTGCGCTTGGAGGCCGGTGAGGCGAGGCAAAGCCCTGGTGGGGCAGCCTATTTAAAAATATTAAAAAAGAGGACCGTTACTTAATTCTGCACATAACTACCGCTGCTAGAATTGCCCAAGCCCAAAGTTGGAAAAATGACATTATCCCCACATCCGGAATGGTTGTTAGAAAAATTTTGGAATGTTCTGAGATGTGTAAACTTACAATGGAAATACACAACAAAGAGGAGACAGAATTCTACGATGCTTAGAAGAAATGGTACAAATGGTTAAATGACAATAAAAAACTTCAAATTTGGTTATAAAAATTGAAATATAAATAAATTGTAAATGTTCTTGCTCTCACACTGTATGTAAATAACTAGAGGTATATATAACTAAAATGGAAGAAATAGTTTTTGATTATATAATAGGAGATTCAATCCATTGACTTAAAAAGTAATAGTATAAAATGTAAATATCGTTGGAAATGAATTAGCTGTAAAAGTGGTTAGTTTTTGTTTTTATTGTGTATGTTTGTCTTTTATGTATTTCTTGTATGTTTTGTTTATATGTTGTTTTTATTGAAAAATTTAATAAAGATTTTTTTTTAAAAGAAATGACTGTCCACAAATGACTGTCTAATATCCCTCTCACAGTTACTGCTATTGAGCCAGGTTTCACCTAATTTGTACTTGTAAATTGGTTTTTCTTGCCTAAGTGCAAAACCCTACTTTTCTCTAAATTGAATTTCATTTTGTTAGATAGGGCTCAGTATTCAAGTTTATCGAGATCCATCTGGATCTTGCACCTATCTTTTAGGGCAGGGGTGTCAAACTTGTGGCCCGTGGACCGGATGTGTCATGCACAGGCCACGCCCACCCCAGCTCCGCAAATGGGGAAAACGTCACAAAATGTCATGTGACGGCAATGTGACACTGCGAGTTTGACACCCGTGTTTTAGGGTGTTGGCTATTCCTGCCAGTTTAGTGTTATTTGCAAATTTGACGAGTTTTCCTTCTATTCCCTCATCTAAATCATTTATAAAGATATTAAAGAGTGCTGGGCCTAAAACAATAGCAATAGCAATAGCACTTAGACTTATATACCGCTTCATAGTGCTTTACAGCCCTCTCTAAGTGATTTACAGAGTCAGCATATTGCCCCCAACAATCTGGTCCTCATTTTACCGACCTCAGAAGGATGGAAGGCTGAGTCAACCTTGAGCCTGGTGAGATTCGATCTGCCAAACTGCTGGCAGCCGGTGATCAGCAGAAGTAGCCTGCAGTACTGCACTCTAACCACTGCACCACCGTGGCTCAGAACCTTGGGGTACCCCACTGCTTCCTTCCTTCCATGTAGATGTAGTTCCTTTAAGGATTACACGTTGAATGCAATTTATCAGCCAGTTATGAATCCATCTGGTGGTGATGCTGTCTATCTCACATTTTTCTAACTAAGAAGTAGGTTGTGGTTTACTTTGTCAAATGCCTTACTGAAATCTAGGTATACTATGTTCACAGTATTTCACTGGTCCACTAATTTAGTCACTTTGTCAAAGAATGAAATAAGATTTGTTAGGCATGGTCTGTTTTTGACAAAGCCATGTTGGCTTTTGGTTATAACTTTGTTCATGCCATATTTTATATTCATCCCTTATTTTAGGAATTATCCAAATTTTTATTTTATGTTCATCCCTTATTTTAGGAATTATCAAAAACTATTCTGCCTGGCAAAATTGTCTCAATCCAACACTGTGATGACCCGGGACAAGGCACGAAGGCCACACAGCCAGATGAGAGTTCAAACTCCGCTTTAATGCTCCAAATTTCCCCCAAACGCTCCCATGTTCTTGGCAAGTCCCAGAGCAAAGCGCAAACACACCAGCAGTGAAATCTACTTACCTTCCCTACCGGTTCGGAAGTCCGTGCTTTGCATGCGCTTTTTCACCCTCTGCGCATGCGCAGAACGCTTTGCGCATGCGCAGAGGGTTAAAAACAAGAAAATGGTGACGTCCGGGTGGGTGGACGGAGCCTCGTGCTGCCGCCGCTACTGGTTCTCCAAACCACCAGTGGCCGCCACTACCAGTACGCCCAGACCGGGTTGAACCGGTAGCATTTCACCCCTGGCACACACACACACACACACACACACACACACACGGCCTCTGCCTGCGCGCAGTCCAGCAAAGCAAAGGAACAGGGAAATGAGTCCACAAAGCAAGGAAGAAACAATGAGTCCAAGTAGCAAGGAACAAACAATGAGTCCATGAAGCTAGAAAGAAGCAATGAGTCCACGAAGTAAGCAGTCCTGCAAACTCCAAATGTCTGCAACGGCACACAAACTCTACAAATTCAGTGTTTGTTCCCGACAAACGCCCCTCCCCACAGCGTCTCTTTAAATCTCAGTCCCCTTGTGAAGATGGGTGGGGCACTCTCCTCCCAAGTCATTGGGTCGGCCTGTGCTGTTCCCGCCTTCTCTCCACTCTCCGTGCTTGGGGATCAGGAGGGGGTGGTCCTTGGCTCATCGCCTGAGCTCCGTCGCTCCTCATTTCTACTGCTTGCCCTCTCTCAGTCATCCTGCCCCCGTTCCTCCCTGCTAACAAGCCATCCCAATCCTGAGGGGCCCTGGGTTGCATCGTACTGCTCCTCCCCACATTCCTCTGAAGCCAACGAAGCCACCCCCTCGATCTCCGTTGGCTCCAGCTCCGGCTTGTCCTCCGCAGATTCAGGCTCTGACGGGGGCATGACAAACACTATGAAACTTCACTCATAGCTTGAGTGCCTTTCACTCATAGCAGTAATTTCATTAATATACAAGAAAGAAATCTGGAAGTTGAATCAACTTCATCTCCTTAATAACCCGGTTATTTGGAATAAAATTGATTTCTTTTTCATAACTCCTTCTTTAACTTGGTTTCTTGCTCATGTCAGAGTAAGAGACCACACTGTAATATGAACTGACTTTAATACGTGGGTATGATTTTTAAGGATAAAAGTTTGAAATTTGCCTTGCTCAATGGCAACAAAAATCTCACCAACATCTGTAAATGTCCCTCATTACAAAATCAGTAATTTTTATTTACCTTCCTACAACCTAAACTTGTGAAACAGTAAACTTGGTTGAGAAGAACATTAACTATTACACACAGCCATATTGCAAGGGGCTGAATCAGCTAAGCTTGTGATCAATGTTATTGGAATGGCTGATAGATCTAATCTTTCTAGAATAGAAAACTGCCCCCCCCTTTATATGGGGGTCATCCATCACCCAAGTCAATGCTGTTTCTGCAGCCTAAAGTGGACTGGAATATTCTAATGACTTTGGTAATTTTCAAGTATCTCCAGAGTTAGTCAGGTCTCACCCTTAAACAAAATGATTCGTCTAACTAGTTCTTGTTTATCAACCACAATTGGCACTGGTAGCTTGTTTGTTAAGCCAAATGGTCACTAAATGAAACTACGACCATCCTTATCATCTTACTTCAGCTTTTCTTTGCTTTACTTATTGAGACTGCAAAGTCTTAAATGCAAGAGTTGGTCATAAAGTTACATCATCATCATCTGCAAACAATCACAAAACAAGGCAGTCACTAAGTGAGGACTACCTGTATTTCTCATTCATCACTCTAGGAAACGTTCAGTATAGGCAGACCTCAACTTATTACAACAATTGGACCTGGAAATCTGGTAATACGTTGTTGGAAGTCATAAGTCAAGGCATCCACATGACTGAACCCATTTTTCCAACACTTTTCAAGGTGTTGTTAAGCAAATCATATGGTTGTTAATCAAATGGTGCAGTTATTAAGTGAACCCATTCTTCTGAATGGGCATTTTTTGCCTTAGACCAGCAAAAATTGGTACAAACCAGCAAAACCCATCCCAAATAACAATCAAAAGACCACTGAATGCTGCAGCCAATCATAAATGCAGGCTGGTTGCTAAGCGCCCAGAGTGTATAGTCATGTGACCACGAGGGGGGTTGCGACATTTTACAACAGTCAGAAGTGCTTTATGAGCCATAATGCACTCTTCCAAGCCCATCAATATTCTGATGAGTCTTAAGTCAAGGACAGCCTGAACTAACTTGATGTTAGATTAATATATGAATTGTGAAAAACTCCACTGATATGTCTCAGAAAGAAAAAAGCTTATAATGGAAAAAGTTGTGTTGCTTACTGCAAGATCTCACTGCAAGATTTTTCAATTCCCCAAATGAGCATTCCTATATGCAACAAGGTGACATAATCAAATTAAGATCATATCTTTTTTGTCAATCAAGATATTTGATATACAATGGAACATAAATTTAGGTCAGGAGATTTTATAATTTAATAAAATTATTAAAATCATGTTTAAGACATTATCACCATCAACAACATAGTTCAGAAAACTAAATAGTTTTTGAAGGGAAGTTTTTACATGCAGAGCTATGGTCTTTAAAAAAAGTTAAAGAGAATGAACAAAGCAAATAACGAAAAAGAAATTGATCAGCAAGAGGACTGAACCCAATTAGCCAATACTATCTACTCCATCTTCTTCATTAATACAGATTTCATGGGACTGGATAAGTCCAAAATTATTTTTGATTCCATATAGAACAGCTTTTCCTGCTATTGTGACCTCCAAACATATTGAAATTCGAATCCCATACTTCCACTAATGTACAAATGAAATAATCAGACATATAGTATTAGAGTACCAAGCTATGAAAACTCTTAAAATTTATGATAGCACCAAACTCTATTTTTCACAATGGAGTGCTTCTCAACTTATAAACAAAGAAGTAATTGCATGTGAAAAAGAGTTGAGCAGAAGACTAAATTTCTAACTGTCCACAGTCTATCAACTTCCCAGCTCCCACTTGCTTTTGTCATGCCTCCATCGGAGTCTGAATCTGCGGGGGAAGATGAACAAGAGCCAACAGATATTGAGAGGGTGGCTCCGTTGGCATTGGAGGAAACTGGGGAAGGGCACAGTCAGTCCGGGCAAAGCTTTTCAGGATTAGAAAGGTGTGCAGACAGGGAGGAGCAGGAGACAGAGCTCAGGCGAACAGCAAGGACCACCCCCCACCTGATCCTAGAGCACGCAGAGAAGAGAGGTGAGAACAACGCAAACTGAGCCGGCTATGAGGGAGGGGAGTGCCCCGCCCCCCTTCACAAGCCACACCTGGGGACTGAGATGTAAGGAGGTGCCGGTGGGAGGGGCATTTGTCGGGAACAAGCGTTGAATCTGTGGAGCCTCGTGTGCACTTGCCGACGCCTGGAGATTACTGTGCTCTGTCTTGTGGGGCTTGCCCAGTTTGCCTGCTTCACTGAAATTCTTGCTCTGGTTACTGTTTGGCTAATTTGGCTTACTGGACTGCTGGCCCTGGTTACTGTTTGGCTAACCTGGCTTACTGGACTACTCGCAGCCAGAGGCTGCTGAAGGTGCGTGTGAGAGCTTTGCTCCAGGACTTGTAGTAAACATGGGGACATTTGGGGGCAAAGTTGGAGCAATAAAGGGGAGTTAGACCTGTTCTCAGGCTGTGTTGCTTTCATGCCACGCCCCGGGTCATCACAGCTTTTCTTTTAATTACCCTGCAAAAAACAGAAGCAAATCTATCAGGAAGGACCCTAGAAGATAAGAGATCTAGGTTGAGGGAAATAGCAATAGCACTTAGATTTATATACCGCATGTTAGGACTCTGTCCAAACGGTTGGGTTGGTTAATATAAACAAGCCACAAATCACTGTTTAAATGTATATATGTAATATGGCTTTAAATGCATTGGTGCATTCTGACTGGCAGTAACGGCCATAAGAGGGAGCTAGAGAACATGGTTAGTGCTCTCTCTCTCTCTCTCGCTTTTGCTGATTCATTGCTAAGTGACTTCGTGTCTGCAATTAAGCTCTGTGTGTAGCTAACTATCTGTGATAGGAGAGAATCTTTGTTTGATGAGTAAGACAAAGAAAGACTGGTAAGAAGACTGCTGTACTTCTGAATACTGACTGATAGAACGTGTATGATTCGGACTGTTATTTGGACTGTGCTATTTCTTTAAGTAAACTACTTTTATACACTTTAACGTATCTGTGTATTGACTGAATCATTACTCATATCTACTGCAACATTACGGTGAACTGTGCAAACCTTCAGGGCCCAGAGGTTACTCTGCACAATTCCTTAACACCGCTTCATAGTGTTTTACAGCACTAAGTGGTTGATAAAGTCAGCACGTTGCCCCCAACAATCTGGGTCCTCATTTTGCTGACCTCAGAAGGATGGAAGGCTGAGTCAACCTTTAGTTGGTCAGGATCAAACTCCTGGGAATGGGCAGAGTAAGCCTGCAATACTGCATTCTAACCAATACGCTACTATGATTCTTGCACTGGGCCAGGAAGGATTCAAATTTCTTTTTTCTCCCTCAGGTCTCTGCATCTCTGCTTATACAAGCACAGCATCATTCTGAAAAGGGATATGAGGATTGTACTTCACTGGGGAAATGTAATTTCAGGAAATGGCACAAATATTGTAACTGTATAGGGCAGTGATGGCAAACCTTTTCGGCACCACGTGCCAAAAAGGGAGCACTTCGCACGCACGTGCGCTCGTCTGGGCCGCGACCAGGAAGAGGAGCTGCCCAGGGGGCATGCGCGCACTGGAAAATGAACTTCCGGTTTTCTGCGTGCGCATGCATGCCAGCCAGCAAGTCTTCTGGTTACTGCCGCGCATGCGCACGTGCCAATCAGCTGGCCGGCGCACATGCTCACGCCAGAAAATGGAAGACCAGCTCTTCCGGTTTCTGGCACTGCCGCACGCGCAAAGGCCAGCTGATCATCACGTGCACATGCGCACCAGAAACCCGGAAGAGGAACGGGTGACGCTGCGCATGCCAGGCAACATGGCTCCATGTGCCACTTCGGGCACGTGTGCCATAGGTTCGCCATCATGAATATAGGGACTCCATGACTCCTTTGCAAGATAAAAAACTTTGAACATTGCATTACACAGCCAACTTAATTTAGTTTATCTAGTTTTTCCCCCTAATACTTAGATCAAGCAGGTACTGGTTTTATTGCTTGTCAGCTTTTCCCTTTTAATCATGATCTATAAACCTTTTGGCTGAGATCCTAATCCCTGACAAGGACTGTCTCAGCTGCCTCAAATTACACCCATAGTTTTGCATTTCAAAGAAGCCAGCCCAGAAATAGAAAAATAATGAACTCCCCAAAAAGGCCCTTAAGAATTATTCCTGTGATGTGGGATCTTGTCCTAGAATTCAAGATCAGGAAATCCTAAATCTTGTAGACAAAAAAATGTTCACTAGAATCTTTCCAAATGAAATGAACAAGAAATTAAAAAAGACAAAAACTATATTGTAATTATGATGCTGTACAATAATACATTGGGGGAAATAGATTAATTCCATAGGTAAGGAATGTTGGAAGGAATGTGAAGTGACTGTGTTCAGCCATGAAACAGATTTTGAGTTCATACAGGATAGCTCAATGAAAAGACCTTGAAGTGGGACCACAGAGACAAATAATAAGGGTTATTAAGAAAAGAAGCTGAAAGGAAAACCATTAGCATTATACTGCCTTTGTATAAATCTGCAAATGGTGCTGGGGAACTAATTTTGCATAATAACGGAAAGCTCATGTGTTTTATTGTGAAGCTGGGGCAGAACTGAAAAAACGAAATGCTATGTCAGATGATTTGGGTGATTGAACAGAAGTAAACAATAAACAGGAAGTTGAACAATGTGATCTGTCTGTTCAAAAGGCAATTGCTTTTTTAAAAAATGTGTTTATAGAAGCATACACTCCAGACCATAATCCACTCTACTTGACCTGAAGTACCATGTCTAGTTCTGACACCACAGTTCAAAACCCTGAAGCAAGTTCAGAGGAAGGTCACCGGGATGGTAAAAGGCCAAAGGAACAGATTGCAACATGACATAGTGAAATCTACTTCACTAGAAGTCTTTAAATTGAGACTGGACAATCATCTACCTGAGATGCTGTAATGACTCCTGCACTGAGCAGGGACTAGATGACCTTTATCAGTCATTCTAATTCAATGATTCTTTGTCTCTCAAGTCTTATATTTACACATTTGACCCCACCCAGATCCACTAAATTATATGTGTAACAGTTGAACACCATTTTATTGATTCAATTTTCAACTGTGATTACATTTACTCTCTGAAGCAGGGAAGACACTCTAATAAGGTGATGATGAACCTATGACATGCATGTTACAAGTGTCACGCCATGTCATTTTTGATCACATGCCAGACCTCCAGACCCTCTGGAAGTCATGGGAGAGGGCCCTGCAGTTGTGCACTTGGGCAGCAGCCTGTGGAGCCTCCAAAGAGCGTGCAACAAAGAGTTGCTTTCCTGCTCTTTTCAGAAATTATTAGGCTATACAAGAGCATTTTCTGAAATTTCCAAGCCTCTTGAGAATCAGAGCTATCTCAGATAGGCATTTTAAAAATATTTACAATTAGGTAAATATTTATTTATTAATTAAATAACAATTTAAATAATTTTATTTATTACCCTTTCTTATGAATTATTTCTCTTTGGCAGGAGGTGTGACACCATGAGTCAAGGAAGGCATTTTCTGAATTTCTTGGTTTTCTTGGGGAGGTTTTCAGAAGTGGTTTATCATTGCTACCTTCCTAGGGCTAAGGGAAAGTGACTGGCCCAAGATTACCCAGCTGGCTTTTTATTTAAGGTAGGACTAGAACTCATAGTGTCCTGGATGTCTTAACCACTATACCAAACTGGCTTCATTAACAATTATTAAATTAATAATAATTAATTATTAGATGTGTACTTATGCAGTGGAATTGTTTAGTCAGGAAAAAGTATTTGTCTGGAATGTGATCAAAGGCTTGAAAATCTTTGACATATGTAATAAAGCAGCAATGACATTTTCTTTTAAATCAAAATTGTTTATTTTATTTTCCATATAAATTTGTACATAAAGCATACCTATAGACTGATAAAATTGAAAAATTCTCAAAACAAAATGTAATCAAGTTCCAGAAATCTTGTGCTGTTGATTATGCCTAACCAAAGGGGGAAATGTGAATCTTACCACCATTAGCAAATGTCATTTTGCTATCAAGAGTCAGGCAGGAAATGAGATAAGGCTGGGAAGGTGTAAAGAAGTACTATAGTGGAATTAAGGAAACAATCATCTAAGAGGAATGAAATCCAACAAAGTTTCGGAGATTTGGTGGCATTTTAAATCAAACCAAAGGAGGAACCTTCACTTGATTACAGGCTTCAATTTTAAGCATATATTATAAGGAAGCTGCCAATCCCAGCTCACGTGCTACGGAATGAAAGCTTAAAACAGAATGTTTTGTTAAAAAACAATATTCCACAGTCACTTCCCGTAGAAACAGAGAACTAGTAGACACAATTTGCAAAGATTTGTTCAGCCACACCATAGGATTTGTGCTTTTCATTCTACTTCAGTTCAGTAAAATAGAGATGTGAAGGTCCGGAAAAAAACCGGAAAAATTCGGAAAAAAACGGTTTTTTTCTGTTTTTTTCCTCAAGGCTTTTTTGTTTTTTTCCAAAAAAATTGGAAAAATTGAAAAAAGAAAAAAAAACTGTGGAATATTTTATTTTAACATGATGAATAAAAATATTTTAAGACAGGGTGTTCAAATATTTTCCAAATCATTTCTAAAAAAAATGTATGATATTAGATTATTCTAATTTCTGTGCACTGAGTGAGGACAAGGGAAGATACTTTCAAATGTTGCAGAATATAGAACATCTTCAGGGATTTGGTCCAGGAATGCAATCTGGGATTCTGCCAAACATATTCCTCCTGCAACATGGTGACAAGGTCTTTGCACAACACAACCTCTGATTCCTATTGCTTCTCACCTTCTCCAGATACCTCCATCTTCTGCAGCATGTGAAAGAATCTGGTCTATGTTTTGAAACACTCACACTAAGTCAAGAAATAAACTGACATGTGAAAGGGTAGAGAAGCTTGTTTCGATCCGGGCAAACCTTCAGTTTTTAGAAGTTCCTAATTGTGATGACGGACAAAAAAGAGCAGCTGCCTGTTCCACATAAACTAGTAAGCAGTTCAGGAGATTGTTGCTCCCTTTGTTACAAATAAATATTATAAAAAAGTAAATTCTGTTTGTGATAATTGTTTGGCTACACTATATTTTTAATATGCTAGTTGTGATAATTTTATGCCAAGTCAAATTGTCCATAGTCATATTTTATGTTCCTAAAGTAACAGAATGATTTTCAATCTTAAAAAGACAAAAAAGTGCTAATGTAGCATTTTTTTCAATTTTTCCGAAAATTTCCGTTTCCCCCCCCCCCACAAAAATGGAAAAAAACCGGGGGGTTTTCCGAGCTTCAAAATTTCCGGAAATTTTACATCTCTAGTAATGCACAATGTTTAATCTTTGCTTTGGAGCTGTCAAGCAGCAATAGTGCAGTACCAAATACAGCACAGTCCCATATCTAAAATTAAAATTGCAGCTCGCTGAACACAAACAATAATTATTTAATTAATTAAATTAATACAATGGCACTCAAAGTCATGTATTAACCACCCTGTAAGGTTGTACTGTGCTATAGAAGTACTCTGAGTTGAGAGATACTGATTGATTGATTGATTGATTGATTGATTGATTGATTGAATCACTGAATTTATTTACTGCCCATCTTGCAACGAAATTACTCTGGGCAGCTAAATGAAACCCAAAAATGTCCAGAGCTACAAGGCAGGACAGTAGCTATTTAAGTATTTCAACAGGAAAGGGATACAGGTAGTCCTTGACTTACAACATTTCATTTACTGACTGTTTGAAGTTATAACAACATTGGACATTGGAAAAAGTGACATTGGAAAAAGTGACATATGACCATTTTTTACACTTATGACCATTGTAGCATCCCCAAGGTCACATGATCAAAAATCAGATGCTTGGCAACTGCACAAATTTATGACAGTTGCACTGTCCCGTGGTCATGTTTTGCGACCTTCTGACAGGCAACGTCAATGGGGAAGCCAAATTCACTTAACATCTGTGTTACTAAATAACTGCACTGATTCACTTAACAACAGTAGCAAGAAAGATCGTAAAATGGAGCAAAACTCACTTAACAGCCATCTTGCTTAGCAACAGAAATGTTGGGCTCAATAGTGATCTTAAGTCAAGGACTACCTGTATTAGAACCTGGCTAATTGAAGCTAACAGCTTTTTTCGTATCCATTTGCTAGTTTTCTTTTACTTCCTTTTAAATCTAGCTAATCAATTTCTCATGCTCCAGGGGTGGGGTTCAGCTGGTTCGGGCCAGTTCGGGCGAACCAGTTGTTAAATTTTTGGGTCGTTCAGACAACCGGCAAATCACGCCACTGGTTGGCCCCTCCCCACCCTCCACTCACTGGCTGGCCCCTCCCGGCCCCTCCCACTCACTCCTTATCACACCTCGCCCACCTTGGGCGATGCCTAGAGTCACGCCGGGGCATAGCTGCTGCTGCTCTCTGGTTCCCTCGCTTGCCTCGATCACGTGGCCCAGATGATCTCTGCCTGGTAAGTCTTCCTTTATTTCTTTCCCAACTACCTCCCACGCAGGGCCCAGCCCGCTTGCCTGCCTTCCCTGCTGCCTTCCCCACTTGCCTGACTTCCCTGTTGCCTTCCCTGTGGGGCCCACGGCCCAGCCCACTTGTCTGCCTTCCCCGTTGCCTTCCCTGTGGCCCAGCCTGCTTGCCTGCCTTCCCCGTTGCCTTCCCAGCTTGCCTGCCTTCCCTGTTGCCTTCCCCGTGGCCCTGCCCGCTTGTCTGCCTTCCCTGTTGCCTTCCCCGCTTGCCTGCCTCCCGCTTGCCTGCCTTCCCTGTTGCCTTCTCCATGGCCCTGCCCACTTGCCTGCTTTCCCCGTTGCCTTCCCCGTTTGCCTGCCTTCCCCGTTGCCTTCCCCGTGGCCCTGCCCGCTTGTCTGCCACCACTGTGGCCGCTTCCTCATTTCCTGCCCACTGGCAAACAATGGATGCTGCAGAGACAGAGCAATTTCCTACGTACCATTCCAAGCCCCTTCCCCCACCCCTTGGGCTGACAAAATAAAAGCCCATCTAAAGATTGCGACTGCCTGCCGAGCGCATGCTGGCAAAAGGAGGCTAGGGGGAAAAAAGAGAAGGGCTGATGGAAACGCCCTGTTTTCCGCCTCCATTGGGCTGTCTGCGTCGCGCTGGATCGGGATGGGGAGGGGGGGAAGCAAAAAGCCCACTCAGTCCGTACACACCAGCACGACTGCGAATCTCTCTTCTAGCTCATCGGTTCGGGCATGGGGAGCTTGAAGGGTAGATTGTGCGCCCTGAAGTCCGTCTGCTGCTCTTCCAAGCCTGTCTCTGGCTGCAGCTGACCATCGGCCAATTTTTTTCCAGCGCTCATGCGGGGAACTCGGCAGCATATTGCATGCTTTTCACTCCAAGCAGCCCGGGCTGGAAAATGCATGGCTGGGGCAGAGTGGTCCTCCTTAACAGGCTCCAAATCGTTGCTGCTCCTCCAAACCCGGCTCTGGCTGCAGAGGCAACCAGCGGGCTTAAGGCATGCAATATGCTGCCGCTAAGCTCCTGGGTTCCAGGCACGAGCGCTGGAAGAAAGGGAGTCCGATTATGAGGGCGGGCTTTTCCAAGGCCGGTCCTAGAGGGAGACAGAGATCAGTGCACCTTGCCTCCCCCCCATGCTCTAATTCTTAAAACTTTTGGGGGGTTGCATACGTGGGGGAATCGGTGCCTGGAGCGAGAGGGGAGCGTGGGCCGACTGGGCAGGGAAGGAGTACTGGACTTCCAATGCTCGTGTGGAGCTTAGCGGCAGCATATTGCATGCCTTAACAAGCCCGCTGGTTGCCTCTGCAGCCAGAGCCGGGCTTGGAGGAGCAGCAACGGTTTGGAGCTTGTTAAGGAGGACCGCTCTGCCCCAGCCATGTGTTTTCCAGCCCGGGCTGCTTGGAGTGAAAAGCATGCAATATGCTGCTGAGTTCCCCGAGCGCTGGAAAAAAATTGGCCGATGGTCGGCTGCAGCCAGAGCCGGGCTTGGAGGAGCAGCAGACAGACTTCAGGGCGCACAATCTACCCCTCAAGCTCCCAATGCCCGAACCGACGAGCTGGAAGAGAGATTCGCCATCGTGCTGGTGTGTACAGACTGAGAGGGTTTTTTGCTTCCCCCCCCCACCTCCCCATCCCGATCCAGCATGGCACAGACAGCCCAATGGAGGCGGAAAACGGGACGTTTCCATCAGCCCTTCTCTTTTTTCCCCCTAGCCTCCTTTTGCCAGCATGCGCTCGGCAGGCAGTCGCGATCTTTAGATGGGCTTTTATTTTGTCAGCCCGGGGGGGGGAAGGGGCTCGGAATGGTCCGTAGGAAATCGCCCTGTCTCTGCAGCATCGGCCCGCCTGTGCCCCACCTTGCCGTGAGTGACATCGAGTTGGCCACACCCACTCAGTCACATGACCCCCCCCAGCCACGCCCACCCAACCTGTCACTAGGAGGAACCGGTTGTTAAAGTACTTGAATCCCACCACTGTAATGCTCCATATTATCAGTCTCAACACAGATAGCATTGCAGAGTTCACCAAGCACAGTATTCATATCCAGTGGAAACAAAAAAAAAACAACCCCAAAAAGCTGGAAACCAATGCTAGAAAAGTCACATCTTAGATTGATATATAACACAAATCCAGGTCAAGACAATTTATAAATGACGTATTATTTGAGACTGTAAATTTCCAAAGCAGGTAGAGTACAAAAGACCCTAAACTATTTAGACATGCAACCATGATAAATAAATATTTAGTACCGGTAGTAGTATTTTATACTGTTGGCTACAAAATGGCTATTATCATCACAGGCTCAATATGATAAACTCTCAGCTGAAAACTGGTCAGAGCCTTACAATGTTTACAGACCTATATTCTGTATATTACATCATATCCAACAGTCAGATAAATCAAGAAGCTGAATAGCTTCACCTAACACACTAGGAGAATTATATATTAGCATAGGTTTTCACACAGTCCAAGACTAGGAGAATTGTTCGTATCACTCAAAAGGACACATAAAAATTTGAAATTCTTTGAGAAACTTGCTAAGAAAGTTTTTAAAAATGTGTTTTTACATATGCTTGGAAGTTACGCCCATCTTTTTCTTTTAAGAGTCATCTGATCAACCACGCATAAAAATTGAATTCTAGTCTAAATGGATCTTTAGCAGATCAAGGAATGACTATTACTCTGATTTTATGAGTGAATTTACTTATTAAGGAAAATATGCACTCCAATTTACAAAACAAATCATAAAAAAATAACTAATACAAATATTGTTTGAAAACAGCCAAAAGGTCTACCCTCACATTTTTTAACTCAGCAGAAAATTTTGCAAGGATGGGAAACTGTTTACCCAGACAGTGGAAGAGAGACAGATCAAGTAAACTTTCCAAGGCAAAAAGACGATACTCTGGCCATATTTCAGCCATCACTGAGAATGCAAAGCAGAATCTCCCTGATGGAGTTTAAGGAAGAGGGGATGCCTAAATTCATGGACAAAGTAAGTTATAATCCCCATCTAAATATATATAATTGGGGGGGGGGGATGCCATGTTGTTCAGTGAAAAAAACTCTATTTATTAAAACCAAACAAGATAATATAGAAGATCAAGCAAGTTCCAGAACCTTTTTGTAGACAAGACGCTATAACAAGCAGTAACTGACTGAGGAGGACGCAAGAAGCCAGGTGGTTTGAAAGTGGTTGGTGTTATCAGTGTCAAGTTACAACTAGCATGGGGGGGGGGGGCAAAAAAGAATGGTTGTTTCCTTCTTCATCCACCCTCTGAAAACACAAATATTTATTAGCCCCAATCTGTCTCCTGTAATGAGCAAAGCTCACAGACTCCCTTATAGTGGCAAAAAGCAATCTTAGACATTAAAAAATCTATCTCAACAAACCCAGAACATACAGCTATTCTGACCAATTCTAAATGGAAATATCTTCTGATTATACTCAGGGGGTGACATCCTGCTGCTGCTACTGATTTAGCTATGGGGTGGGAGCAGGCATTCTCTGTAGTGATACTCAACTTGTGGATTAAACTTCCAGGGGAGGTTAGACAAGCTCCATTGGAGAACATTTTTATAATTTAGTTCTGTAGACCTCACCCTGATTTTAGTCAAATGCTGAAATTACTATTTATTATTTAAACTATTACTTCCGCCGTTTCAATTTTTTTCTATTATATATTTTGTTATTATAAGCCAATTTAGTATTTCTAAAAGTAATAAATTATTCCAAATTCCCATGAAGTTCCATAGGTCGTATTCCAAGGTATGTACACTGTAGATCTGTAGCCTTAATCTTTATGGCTTGATTTTTTTGCTTAGTTCTAGATCCTAATTTTTGCTAAAATGTGGAGGAACATGTAGACTGATCCCACTTCAAGCCAGATTGTAATCCAAATAGGTTAACTTGCTTTTCTATCAAGCCTCCTACTGTTTGTCTAAAAAGACTATTGTACTGTTCCCTAACAATATGCTATCACTGTTATGAACATAGTTTGGAGATGCTCGCACAGAATCAGGTTCAGTCTATTTTGCCTAGAATTTGTTTAGTCTTTTGGTGGCTCCTCAAAACCTCATTCAATATCATTCAAGTCTTGCCACCTGAGATTGTTTTAAATGGAAATGCTATAGAAATTGAACTTGAAGTGTATTTTCTATATGTGAGCTATGATCTCTTCTGTCCAGAACTCCTTTATTTTGGGCTTAATTTCCCCCCCAATATAGAAATATTAGGCTTTCAGTATTAGTTGACTCAAGCAGGAAGACCTCTAGACTCTCTCTGCACTTAAAAATTTGCAGTGACTTCTGTCTGAGACTTTGGTGAGTTGCTGCAAACAGGGTTGGGTGTGCAGGGTTGGGTGAAGAGAAAGAACTTGGCTTGATGGTCATAAAATGATTCAATATAAAGCAACCTCAAGACTATTAAAATGTAGTGGCTGTAACTGTAAGCATGCACCCAAGTAATCTTCAAAAAGCAATCCGCTTGAGGATAGGATAGACAAATCTAACTGAGCTACATTTTTTACAAAGGAGATAGTGTTATATCTTATCGCACTACATACATGTTCAGCCCCATAACTGCCATCTGATAGAAGACTTTTCAGGAAGTTTGAAGTTCCCTGCCTAAAGGAGAACATTGCCCAGTTTTTTGTTCATTACCAGCTTTAAAACACTGAGGAGTACTACTAGCATCTATTTAGTGTCCCTTTACTTTCCTGTTCAAGCCTGTGGATGCTGATCCTCAGTTTAAAGTAGTCCAGTCCACCTTTTTGCTGCAGCCCTGTGTCTGGCAGTCTGCCAGCTGAAGTGTGTGGAAATGACACCGCCAGGGCGGCAGAGATTTTCCTTAATTTCTCTCTTTCCCGAATGCAGACAGGCTGACATTGGCTGGAAAGTGGAGCAGCTCGTCAGGGACAATCAATGAGAATCGATCGAGCTGCTCAGACTAGGCTCAGGGCTGGGAAAATAACACAGCAATACCAGTGTGCAGTCACACACACATACACGGAATGAGAGGGATTTTAATGCGATCACCGCCTATTTCTGTCTTTTCCCAAACCCCCTCCACATCTGCTCTTTGGCCTCTTAGAAATAGCCATCAACCTCCCTTCGTACGCTATAAAGTTTGAGAAAGTGGGGGCATCGATGACGCATCGACGGTTTAACCATTTAATGTTTTTCACGAAGGAAACTCAACAAGAGTTGAAGTACTTCGGACAATTGGCGACTCACTCACACGTGCACAATGCCTAAGAATAAATGCTTTCCTCCTTGCCTCTACTTCCGACAGCTCTGCGAGCGTGTGCGCGGGCGTACTGGGCAAACCACTCGCGGCATTATGGCTGCGTCTGAACGCGCGGCACCAAAGCGCGCGCGAAGTTGCAGCTGGCCTGGGGGTCGGGAACGAGTCGGCGGCAGTCCTGGGAGTCAGCCGTGCAGAACTCCGCCCTTCCCAGAACGAGGTCACCGAAAAGGAACGCGACCAGGGGATTCTGGCGCCCTTAATAAAACAGGAGACGGACGCAGCCCCAAGGAGGCAGGCGGTTTCTTAAAAGCCCGAGCCCTTGGAATAAGTGCGGCGGCTTCTAGTTCTTTGGCGACAGCCTCTTAGCCGCTCTGCTCGGCTTTTGTCCTCGTCCCTCCGCTCCCCTTCATGTTTACAAGTGAAAGCAAGGCGTTTCCTTTGACCCACGGCCTGTCTGCAAACGACCCATGCGGGAGTAAGGATGATGCCCCCCCCGTCCTGTCCTTCCCCATTTCCCTCTAGGGCTCCTAGCTGCGGTGCCCTCTTTCATTTGAGGCGCCAAAGGGGAGGAATCGGGCGGCAAGTCGAGAGAGAGCTGCAGTTCTGTGGGAGCTGGCAAGCCCCGCGGAAGCCGAGTAAAAACGCATCTGCTTATTATGTGTGGCAGCAATCACGTACGCACGAATTGGGAGAATTAACTTGCTTTCGCGGCGGAGACCAGCCGATGCTGCACAGTGACCAAAAGCTGCTGCGCTCCCAATCCTAGGAGGAAGTAGGCCCCATTGGACGCGGGACTTTGCTTTCCAATAAACGCCCCGCACGGCCTCTGTAAGACGGGAGGGCGTCATTGGGATTTAACGTAACGTAGCAGATGAAAGAGACAGCTTGAGTCTCCTTCGCCGGTTCCCACGCGCTTCGCGAGCAGCCATCAGGAGCCCCGGCCAGGTCGAGGGGAAGAGCCGCTTCTGACGCAGTTGGTGTTCACTCGCCAAGGACGCCTTTTCTTGCGTCTTCTGGCCCTTTGATTGGCATGGCTGGGGCCGTTGTCAGGACCGGAAAGCTACGGCTTTCTTCGCGGGTCTGGCTGTAAACGCTGCCGATTGTCTCTCAGTTCAGCGCTTTTGCTTTGCTTCCGAGACTTGGTCTGTTTAAATTTGCTTACAGATTGCAACGAGTAGATAAATTAAACTGGTCATTGCTTTAATAAAATGCCAAAGGCTGGATCCAGAAAAATCTCCGGCGAATCAGTGAGTCAGAAAGTATCTGAAGCTGAAATAACACTTTATTCCCAAATTATTTTTTCCGAGTCGTATGTAAGCCAGTTACCACACTACTGATTTTATCATGCCTTCTAACTGGCAAATAAATGAAACAGCGTAAGATTTTTTGGCTTAAGTTTTCTTATTTTTAGGCCATTCAGTCTCTAGCAAAGTTAATTCACTGGCACAAATGGATAGGAAAAAACTCTAGTTCTGTCCTTTCAGGAGCAAGTAACAACTATTTATCTTTTTGTAATATTAAAAGAATTTATGAACTAAAATTCAGACTAAAACTGCAGTGTTGAAGCCTTCCTTCTTCAGGAATGCACCCACTTACAGTACTAAAAAATCAGCAACCCTAACCCTTGCATGCGTCAAACAGAAACCCAACTAGCAGAGAAATTACGGTAGGTGAGAAGGAGCATTCTATGCCAGACAACAAAAGCTAACAGTGCAGTAAAGAAAATACTTTCTTCTTCCATTATTTAAGACAGCTTTCCCCTATACTGGACCAATGGGGATTAAGATTAAACTTGTTTCAGCAGCCAATCATGCCAGAGGCCTCCTTAAATAAAACTGCAGCAGAAAGAGTAAAGACCAAAATTGGCTTGGCCTTTCTTGGCAGGGGATGTAAATGTTTTGGATTGCCACTAAATATGACACAGGTACAACAGGGAAGAAAGTATATCCAGAGAAGCTGGTATAAACTGGCAGGAAATGGAAAGCGCTACTTCAGGTGTGAATCTCTCTGGAGGGCAGAGTTCCTGGGCTCCCAAGAATCTTCCTGCAGCAGTCTCAGTTATTATAGTAGACTCATCTTACCCAAACAAAGTGTCTGTTTCTCCCATTGCTTCTGAGGTTGCTGGCTGTTAGGTGTTAAATTTTGGAGGCAAGTCACTTTCTCAGAACTCGGATTTCCACTCATGTACCCAAATAGGTTCTCTGTCCTAGGATACAATGACAAGGACTATATGGGCTGAGAAACGCTAGCACTTCTGGTAAGTTGGTTGGTTAGCTGTTAGTTGTGACTCTAGATGGTTTAACTGATATTGGTTGTTATTAATAATGTTTTGCCTATTTAAATTATATTTAAACATGACACATTATTATGTTTAAGGGGAAAAAGCAAGGAATAACGCCAACAGCAATGATTTGGAGAATCTTTCCTCATATGGTTAAAAAGTATCCCACTTCAAAAACAGCAAAAGCTAGATTGAAAATATAAGAGTTTCTGGTAGGAATTAGCCGAAACTAGAGGTACACAGCCAGAGGGCAATAGCCTTAGCATCTGATGCAGTTAATTTGCTGACTAAGAGAAAACTATTTGTCTCTCTTGCAATCTCTTGCACAAGATTAAACAATGGAGTTAAATCTGTAATATTCTTTAATCCAAAAGAAATCTAAACTCGGTTCTATTGTTCTTGGGATTTTTCAAAATGTGGAACACAAAGCAATTTATTCCAGTTTCAATTTGCCAAGGAAAAGCAAGTTGAGAGAAATAAAATTTAACAGAGAAAATGGATTGTATAAAGCAAATAAAAAGGAGATTTATGATTTAAGGGATAATGCATGAACTTGGAGACATATATCTTTCATTTTACTCCTTTTCCTCTTGGCTTTGTTTACCTTCTCATACTTGTGTTTATTCTTTCATCCTTCCAGCATTAACTTTTTGCTTTTTTTCTCTTCCCTAATGTACAGACCACTTGAATTCAAGTGGAAACTGTTTTAAAGTCCACTTCAAATGTTGCATTTTTCTGGGCTTCTGGAAGTGAAGTTAAATAAAAGCAACTGTGATAACAATCAACAAACAAGACTTCCCCAAATTTGGAAACAGCATAGCTCAGGGGTTTCAAACTCGATTTCATTCAGGCCCACATCAGGGTTGTGTTTGACCTCGGGGGGGCCGGGTGGGCATGGGTAAGGTGAGCATGGCCAGCTCGATGTCACTTGTGTCGGGGGCACCTGGGTGGCCCGGGTGGGGCTGGGGGGATCCATTGTCTCCAGCAGAAGAAGGCGAGACCAGGGAGAGGGCCAAACCCTTGTCCTCCAAAGGAGCCTCTCCGTCCCTCTCAGGCCATGCGGTGGACCCCCGCATGGCGGCACAGGCTGTCCAGAGCCCTAGGCAGCAGAGGGCAAGTGCCCCGCCCAGCCCTCGAGCTCCCAGGGCCCTGGGACCCCACAGCCCAGCCCTGCTTCCGCGAGGGGGTGCCCGGCTGTGCTTACCTCCTTCTCAAGGCTGCTGCTGCTGTGCTCACTCTCCTTGGCCAGGATGTTCATGGTGTGTGCGGGAGGGCAAAGTGTGTGGGTCAGAGGGAGGCCCACTCCCTCTCCACATGAGGAGACCCGGCTTTGTAACCAAAGCATCCTCAGCGATAGGATGGGAGACCACCAGGAGAGGTCAGGAGGAAGAGACAAAGGGAAGGCGAAAGGGCAGCAGGGCTGTTGGTGGCCAAGTGCTAAGGCAGGACTTCCCTCAGACCCTTCCTCCCTCTCATTATAATCTCCCTCCCTCCCTCCCTTTTTCTTTTTCTTCTTTTTCCTTCCCTCTTCATTTTCCTTTCTTCTTCCTTCCCCTCTTTCCTTCTTTTTCCTTCCTTGCTCTCTTCCCATCTTTCTTTTTCTTTGTCTTTCCTTTCTCCTTTCTCCTTTACTGCCCCTTCTTGGATGCTCAAATGCAACGGGGGAAACATTTCTTGATGCCTTCTTGCCTTGTGATCAAATGCCACTTTTGCTAGTAGTTTGTTTTGCTAGCACGCTGCCAACAAAAACAGAGCTCAGGAGGGGAGTGCTAGGCCCTCCTGAGCTCTGTTTTCAGCTGCCATGGCCTCTTCCAGCATGCTGCCAGCAGCCAGCAGGTTGTAGATCAGCGCCCAGTCGGCCTGGGCCAGTCCTTCACTGTTTCCAGGGTGGCCCCACAGGCCAGATTTAAGCACCCCGCGGGCTTTGAGTTTGACTCCCCTGACATAGCTTGTCTACCTCCTGTCCTCCTCTGCTTTTTGTTAGCTTATCTGCTTAAGCTTACTGATTTTATTTTTAATTTTTCTATAACGCATATGCTACTTTTCAAATACTCTTTTCAAGTACTCTTCTTTCACTAAGGCTGTTGTCTATTAGGTGGATAAGTTTTAAGATATAAAAAAGGAAAGTGCTCAGGTTTTTTTAAAAAATGTTTTCTCCATCTTTCAGTCTTGCTTTTTAGATTTCACTCCCTGTACGGGTATACCAAGACAAACCTCACAGTTTTTAATGGAAATAGTTGGGCTTCTTGCCTCTTGCTAAGATTTTTTTTTTTTTTAATTTTATACACAAAAACATTACATGACGCACAAACATACATTGGTAGGAATCGCAGTTCCTATTTTGATTACAGCCCAAGATCGGTCCACAAGATTTTTATATACTTATATTTTAAATATTTTTAGTATATTTATAAAACATTTCCATACCTATTTCTTCTATGTATATCAATTTTCTGGTCTACTTTTTTTCCTATTTCATATATCTCTTTTCTGGATTTCTTTAATATATATTCTCTCTTCCATTTCTATATATATTTATTTACACATAAATCTTTTCCATTTTGTTACAATTTTCTATATACCTCTAACAAGTCATTATTCATACATTTCATGATATTAAGTCCCTATTTTGTAACCTTTCAAAAAGCCTGTTCCGAATTAAGTAATATTCTAATTCTTCCTTATTTTGTAATTCTATAAAAATATCTAACACACACACAAAAAAAGATTTCTGATTCCCAGTCAATCTATTATTTTTCCAATAGCTTGTTTTACTCTTTTTTTTTTA
>QLTV01003124.1:2011230-2038283 GCA_003457575.1 Thermophis baileyi
TAGTCCTCATTTATATTACTCATCGTGTCTTGTTTATTAGTTTGCATCATTTCAGCTAAGATTTCTGCTATTTTTTCGCCTACATTTTCTTCTCTCTCTTCCTGGATATTTTGAAATCTTAATTGATAGGATGTCCTCTCCATCTCTAAGAATACGATTGACTCTTCAAGTTCTTTGTTTGTTGTTATTAATTTCTGTTCCATAGTTTCGACCTTCTTATCAGTCTGTTCTATTTTTGTTTCTACTATTTTTATTTTACGTTCATTTTCTGTTGTACTATTTTGAATTTTCTCAATTTTATCATTCATATTTTTTATATCTTCTTTCATTTCTCCCATCTCTGTTTTAATTTCTACATGATGTATTTTTGTTTCTTTGTGGTTATTTGTTATGGTTTCCTGTGTTTTGTTTATGGATTCTTGTGTCTTTGCCATAATTTCTTGCATATTTTGCAACATTAACTGCATACTTTGCATGGTAACTGCTGAACTTACTTTTTCAGCTCCTAACATGGTCTCAATCGATCTTTGTGTAGGAGGTGCAGGAGAAGTTATAGCTGGGTTTAGTATTGTTTTCTTCTCTGTTTTTGTTGTTAAACTTGTACTTGTCATTTTTAAACTTTGCACAATTTTATCCCATATGACACTCATATATCAAATTTCTATTAGATAAAGTGTTCCAAAACCCTTTTATGTTACTGCTAAACACTTTTAATTTTTAACTGTCACTCTAATTTACTTTAATAATTTATCTTACAGATTCTCTAACAGTTGTCTATATTGTAACATATAATATTTTTCTATGACTTTAATTTCTTACAGCTTAATACTTTAATAATTTAATTAAATAGTTACTCTATTGTAAATTGTCTTAATTATTTTATATAACAATATTTAGAAATATATATAGTATATTTAAAGCAGTATTATAGAGAAAAGAGAAAATCTAGAAAAACATGATACTTAATCTGTTTGTCATTTAATATCAATCAGAGTCCCATTACTTGTAGTGTAAAGTTTGCTTAGTCATTTATAAACATTGTTGTCTCTTCCAATTATGTATAGCAATCGATTTAGAGTGTCTTCCTTCTAGTCAGATATTTAGTCTATTGTTTATTGTCCTCTTTTACAATGTCAATTATCCTTTAAATCTTTAAATCCAAAGAAAGTCAAATATCAGATTGTCCCAGAGTCCAATTCAGTAAATTTCTTTTTTCTCTTTAAGTTGTTTGCAACCCGCTTTCCTTAATGGCTTCCCTTCCGGAAGTATGACTCTCACTTTCACTTCTTAATTCCTCCGTTCTTTAACGCTTAGTTCCACTTCTCACACTGTTTAAAGTCAAAGATCTTCCAATTTTCCCAGTAGAAAAATATATCATAAATTTGTAGCAAAAAGAAATCCAAAGTAATTCCTCATACCGCTTTTACACTGATTTCTCCATTACCGCTTTCTTCCTTCGTGTTTGTGTGCAATCAGCCTATATTCCATTTCAGCTTCGCCACCATCAAACACCGCTTCTTCACTTTTAGAGCCTCGATCTTGCCGCACACTCTTTGTTGCCAATCACACCAGCTATCCAAAAGTTTTAAAGATTTAGTTTAGTCCAATCTTCGCTATAAAGTCTCTCTTCTGCTTCCTGCTGTGTGGCTGTCTTTGCTCCGGACCTGTCACAAGAGGCAGGTTTTCTCCAGCCAGTTTTCAGGGAGTTCTCCTGAGTGAACGGGTGTCTGCTTCACACCAGTTCACTCTCCAGAGTGATCTCCACAAAGTCGCAGATCTCTACGGGATCTGCGATGCCTCGAATGGGCATCCGACCGGAATAACTTGTGCTGTGAGCTCGGAGCCCGCTCCCACAGCACGCACCACGAAAGACAACACCACCGGAAGCCCCCTTGCTAAGATTTCTTCACCCTTGCTTACATGTGGGGTCCAGATGGGTAGCGCTGCTCAAGACAGACCAAGTGCGTAATCTGGGGGTCCTTTTGGACTTGCAGCTCCTGCTTTAAGAGTAGGTGGCACCATGGCTAGGGGGACCTTTGCACACACTCATGTCCTCATTTCCTCTCGTTTGGATTACTGTACCATACTCTACCTGGAGATGCCCTTGAAGAGCATTCAAAAACTTCAACTTATGCAAAATGCAACTGCACAGGTACTTAATAGTGATGGGTATACAGTACATAGAACACCACTACTATGGAAGCTGCACTGGTTGCCAGTGTGTTTCTGGGAGCAGATTGCTACCTTTAAAACCCTAAATGACTTGGGACTGGGTTACCTAAGGGACCATCTCTTCTCAATAGTTTCTACTCATCCAGTTCAGTCTAGTAAATTAGGGTTACTGTGGGCCCCATCAGCCTAGGAATGTCAGCTGGCAGGGGTGCCCTTCTCAACAATAGCCTCTGCCCTCTGGAACTTCCTTCCTTCTGAGCTCATACTGGCCCCAACCCTGTTAGCCTTTTGTAAAGATAAGACCTGGCTGTGTGCACAGGCCTGGGGGTTCTGAAAGTGTAAGGGGCTTTGCTACCTAGTTGTACTCTTAATTTTTATGTAATTATTATGATAACTCCCAGTTGCCTATATGTATTATTTGTAACTGTTTTGTGTTTTAATGGTTTTAATTGTAATATTTTTCGCAATCCTCAGAGTCAATTGGATTGAGATGCGTGGCTATAGAAATTGAATAAATAAATATGATCAGCTTGTGTGACAGAAGTAAGAAAAGAGAATTTGCATCCATTGAAATAAGAGAGAAAAAGGATGCTACAACATAGCAGAAAAATGATGACATAATGAGAACAGAATCTCCCCTAGCGCTGCATTTTTAGCAATACCCAGTTGCTAAACTCTGGGAAATATATTTCATTGAGACCTTTTAAGTTCCTCTATGAATTATCTCCACTGCTCTTAAAACCTGTTTTTTTCCCCACTTCTACATTTTTGGCTTTCTGGCCAGAGCTCATGACGACTTCAGTCCTGTAAGAGACTTTCAGAGTCACAATCTACCGAGTGGGATTTATCTCCTAGGGGCACTGGAATGTATTTTCCCAGTAGGTGGAAACCTGCTCCCAAATCCTACAAGAACAAGAGGAGGGATGGCTTCATTCCTTATTCCCAAAGCCACCATCTTTAGACCAGGTAAAGGAGGGAGGCTCATTCTCAAGAGCACAGCTGTTCATGCAGTAACAGAACCAAGAGAACAAGCATAAAACAGTGGGGTGCCCAGCCACAGATGGGCATCTGTAAGAGGATTGCTTTGAAAGGTCTTTTCCTGTGGCTTCAGAGGAAAAGAGAAGGAACAGGCTGAGAAGCAAATCTCTGTGCAGAGTAGGAAGTGTGAAACCAAAGGGCTGCTTTCATCATCAAATTTGGCAGGTATGCAAATTCATTAAAGTGCAAGAGCACACCATGTAAAAATGACAACCTTTTCATTTGTCATAGAGATGACAAATACAATGTGTGAATAGTACTTGAATAAAATGCCTGACATTAACTAGATCCATGTATTGTATTGTGCTAGATCCTGGCTTATTTGAGAACATGTGGTATCTTTGAACCATTCCAGAAATCAACTGAAATCAACTGGGCTACTAAATCATGTACTAATTGTAAGCTCACGTAGAACACATTGCAGAAGTCAACCCTTGAGGTTACCAGAGTGTGTATTACCATTTAAATGTCATCTTGTTCTAAGAAAGGGCATGATAAAAGACACTCTTGGCCTTTGCCTCATTCTTGGAAACAGGGAGAGTTTTGGATCCAGAAGCAATTACAAATGTTGTATCTGCTCTTCTGGAAAGTAAGAATGAGAAAATATGTCACTCTACTTGAATTGTAACTTTCTGCAGCTTCATTTTATTAGACCCGGTGTAGCTCATTAACAACTGCAGACAAACATTCATAGGAGCCACATCATTATCCAAACACGTTATAGACAAATAGATTTAAGTATACCAATAGTACCAAGTTCCAAATCTTCTGAGGTCTCCTGACGGTAGCATGCAGCTATTGGAAAGACAGAATGGAGCCTGTAATGACACCATGTAAAAGGCTTCCATTTGAAGAAACAACTGTCTTTCAATAACACCAGTTCAAACCTACCTGAGAGTTAGGAATGGCATTTCTACCATTTATGCCTCCTATCCTTACATCTTCCAGGCTGTCCAAAAGGATACAATAGTTGATGCTCTCGAAAGCCACTGAGAGGGCATCCATCAGCCATCTCTGATGCATGCTTTAAATGAACTTATTCCCTAAAGCATAAAATAGAACAAAGTGAATCAGTAGTAGTTAAATGTAATTGGAGACAGAGGACTACAAGCATTACTTCCATGTGTTTTCAAGCAAAGATGACAAAAGTTTCTGTCCTACATTTATGCTGGGGATGGACTTTGAGAGCTGTCTTATCAACAGGAAACAAGGTCATTCCCCCCCCCCTTTTTTTGTATTTACATTACTCCACCTCCTCTTCATACAGAAGAAAAGAAAGAAAATGGAGAAGTTCTTAGAATTGCTGCCACAAAATGACTTGGACTCTGTTGGTTTTTGCTTCTCAGCACTCCTGATACCTCAAGGGGATGACATAGTTGGCTTCCTTTACTCAGATGGAAAGTTGTGGGAGTGAATAAAGACCAAATCATTGTTTTAAGTACCACAAGTGGCCCTTCTTCTTTCTTAGAAGAGATGAGACAGGGAAGGGCTGCAAGAGAAGCCTTAGCAATGTGAATGGGGGGAATCTTGCAAACTAAATTTGACTCCTGGTTTCAGTCACATTTAAAGAAAAGAAAAAACCAAGATATGCAGGCAGTCTTCACCTTCATCCCTTACAGGAGAACCCATAATACTCAGAGGCAAAAATTACCATACAAAAGGAAAGAAATACATCACATTTTTTCAGGTTCCAGCAAATCCTGGAAAGATTGTATCAGTCTTTTCAACTTAAATTGCTTGTGTTCATGGCTACCTGCCCAGAGGCTAGGAAGAGACCAAAGATGGAGTGCTAGATTGGGTAGGCCATTGTTCTATACTAACAATGAAGGTTTTGGACTTTGGAAAATCACTGAATTCAGAAGGAGCTGGTGGAGAGGGGCAAAAGCTTTCTGATGTTTAGGCAAGCATCTCAAAAGCAGAGCTTTAATTCTCTTTTGTCCTCCAGCTGTTCACACACATGGCAAATAGACAAAGTAAATTCTATCTGACAAACTTTTGTCAAGCTTGAAACTCTTGAGGTTTACCTGGCAACCAGCTGTAACAGTTACATATCTGTTTATCAATTGTATGATAATTAGGTCCACTGCTTGCAGAGACCTCACATACTACATTCTTCTCTTCTAATCTTATTTGTCTTTAGTCAGCACACCTGGATCTCTGTGTACATCTTCCCTTCTTTGTGCTTCCTGATACTTCACCTCATCCACCCCCAGTTCTCACATGCGGTAACAGTTTCCCCTTTTCTCCTCCTTTTCCATTCTCTAAACTGACCAGACTCTCCTCCCACTTACACAGCTTGTCAGCATTCTGGGATTTTTTTTACATGTTGTTGACCTCTACAACCTCTCTTCACGGAGAACTGCAGCACTCTTCCTGCTTTAAACATGTTCCATCTGCAACCTCCCTACAGAATTCCTAAATCTGATAACCAGGGGGTGTATTTTCGCTTTGAACAGAGAACGGTTGACCTTTGCTGGTGGAACAAAGGCTGCGCAGAAAGGGAGGAGGGAGCCGGCTTCATTGAGAAGCGCTGTTGTTTTACAAACCCTGTGTAAAGAGGAAAGGTTGGCTGCAGTTAGCCGCAAGCTGCTTTGCTCTGCTTTCTTCCCCCAAGTTCTTCCTATCACAATCTCCTCTGGATTTTAGAAGGGGAGAGAGGAAGAAAGAAAGAGAGAGAGAAAGAATTCTCTAAATTATTCAGTAACAATAGGATAGCTCTAATAGCCACCCACTCCCCTAGTTTACGTTTAGCAACTCTGATCTGAAAGAGTAAGCAAACGCTATTTATTTCTTCAAGAGTGCTTCAGTTCTGCTCAGAGCTCCCAGTGGCCACAAAAAAGTGCAAATGATTCTTGACATTTGAGATCACTTTCTTGTCCAAACTGATTTGAGCTCCTCTTAGGGCTTAATATCGCCTCATAAGACAAATGCCCTGCGTTTCAGTACGTGTAGGCTCTCTAGTGACTGGAGAAATGCCTTCAGATCATTCCTTTATTTTGGAAAAAAAAGTTCAGGGTTTCAATATCTGCAGTTTTAAAAGTTTGAAGTTTTATACATTGTTGATCTAATCTACACCGTCTTTTCCATCAGGTAACAATATATTGCAGCTGTACATTTGGACTTGACAAAATGTTGAAGTATATCCTCTCCCTCAAAGAGGTGCTCCAAACCATGATTCCAACTAGCTATTCTGAGAGCATTTCCTGGTCCCTGCCTCCTCCTCCTCTCTTCCTCCTCCTCTATTTTTCTTTTCCACTTCTTGTTCTACATTCCTCAGCAACTGAGAATTCCCAGTACTCAGTGGGCTGTTTCAGGGGGAGGGGGGGAGGGCAAAGCAGTGTTTTATCCCCCAGGATTTTTTTTAAAGATGTTTTTCTACTTTTGTAAACACTGGGGTTTCCCTCAGGCACACTGATATATGTGCCTCTCGTTTCTTAAGTTCCTAAGTTTTACCAGCATTTACCATCTAAGCTTGTCCTTAGACAAAATATGAGAAAAAGTAAATGATTTAAAAAGCAGAGTATGTCTCCTTCCTCAACATAATTCCAACTCTAATAGGGAAAATATCTAGTAGTTCTGAATTATGTTTACGGTTAAAATACATCAAGGGATGGGTAACCACAACAATGGGAGAGTCCTTATATTTTCCTGTTTAAAAAAGGAAAAGTGAGACAGCTCTGCCACAGTGATTTGGCAGCAGTTAAAAGGTGTTTTTTTTAATGAACAGACAGGGAAAGGTAGAGGCCCTCTCCTGTATTGCTTTGACAGTAAGCCACTTGCTTTAAAAAATTATGTGTCCCTAGTGAAACAGTAATCTCTCATTCATAATTACCTAAGGATGGCAAATTGGTGGTATTTTATTTGTTCCAGGTTTTACTTTAACATTCTGTGTTGATTGGATGATTCCAGGTTTGGCCTTTTTCTCTTACTTAGATGCATCATTTCTAGGCTATATCGTTCTAATTGCAGAACCATCTCTTGAAAGCTGTGTGAGAAATAGGACATTGTGTAAGTTTAAAAATGACTGGAAACCCCTTATTGACTATTTTGTAGGAAACAAAAAAATGAAGTCATGATATATGGCTTGTATGATTAGAATAAAAATAATGGATTATAGAAAAAATGTAAATGCTGTAACCAGAGAATAAGAGGTTAACATATCTATATTTATAACGGCTGTAAAAAAAAACTAGAAGTCACTTCATTGCATTCTTTTCATTTCTTTGATTTCTTACTTTTGTCTCTTTGCTCATTTCTGTCTCTTTTCATTCTTATGTAAATTCATTCAACATATTAGCTTATTTGATTTTATTCTGTTTACAAATTCCAAAAAAGTTTATTTAAAAAAGAAAACTTAGCTGTGTGAAACTAGGAAGGTTGCTGACAATACTATTTAGAGATCTATTATTTATTTCCATTTTGATAGTGACATACACACCAGTGAAATGTCCTGTATTCTTCTTGAAAAACAATCTCACTTCTACCTGGAAAAGTTTTTATTGAGATAAAATCAATGCTTTTAAAACATACACTGCTTGAACCCTATCTTGTATTACACTATTACTATTACTGCTTGTGGGACATTAAGATATATAGGGCTTCCAGATCAAATTTAGCACTACCAATTTTCTGCTATAAACTAAAAGTAAAAATCCTATTGATTATCCCCACGTTTCAGGGAGTCTTTGTGTATGGGTGTTTGTGTGTGCATTTTACTATATTCAGTTCAGAGAGTATTATAGCCAGTGTTCATTCCCTATCCCCTCTTTTCTGATTCCTCAGAGTCATCACTTTCCTCTTCTGGCATATGGAAACAGATGTTCTTTGGCACAATTTTAGAGTTCTAATGCTTTGAAAAAAGCATATATCTTTTTCAGTGCCAGCAGAAAGAGCAAGTGGACTGCAGACTTTCTTTAAAACAAACTCGGTTAGGTTTTGGTTTTGATCACTATAAAGCTAGAATACTTCCTGTTCTGATTCATTATAAACACCACTTATTTTTTCTGATCATCCACAAGGATATCTCTCTAAATAATTTTTCCATTCACTTTCAAATGTGCCAGTTGTTTACCTCATTAGCCTCACTAGCAGACGGGAAGCCACCTCCCTTCATCTACATTTGAAGGAATTTACCTGATTTATTTTTTCCTCAAGTGTTGTTTCTTCAAAGGGAGAGAGGAAATAAAGGCAAAGCTGAAATCATCAAGATGTTAGTTTTGCTTCCCTTAGTTTTTCACATTCTAAAAAAAATAAAATGTCAGATTATCTGCACATGTTTTGATGGACATCGCTTCTTTTAAGATTGTCAGATAACCATATCTTTGAATACTCTTAAGCTCCTGCTTGTGTCATCAGTGATATTTTCTGGCCACCTTGTCTTCTGTTAGCCTCTTTTTCATTTGCCTTCACTTTTTCCAAGCATTAGGGCCAGGGGTGGGTTCTAATTTTTTTACTACCGGTTCTGCGGGCGTGGCTTATTTTGTGGGTGTGGCTTGATGGTCATGTGACTGGGTGGGCGTGGCTTCATGGTTGTGACTGGGCAGGCGTGGCTTTGTGTTCATGTGACTTGGTGGGCGTGGCCAACTCAATGTCACTCACGTCAAGGGGTGCCTCGCCTGGCCCCTCCCCTCCCAGCCATTCCTTGTCACACCCAGCCTCAACGTATCTACAGTTCTGTAAAAATGTTGTTCACCTTTTTTCAACTTTATTATCTACATACTATAGATGTACTTTCATGGACCACTGAAGGGAGGAAATGGCTCACATGCTTTGCCCAAGAGTGTGATAGGCAACAGGCTTTTAAGGGGCTGCCAGAAAGAAGGGGGGGGCAATGTATTTTACTAAGCAGCAAAAGGCAAAACAAGAAGCAATGGATGGAAACTGAACAAAGAGAGAAGCAACCTAAAACTCAGGAGAAACTTCCTGACAGTGAGAACCAATATAGTCATAATTTCACATATAAAATAGCCATTCGTGTAGTACAACCTGCATATTGTTCAAAACAGTAATTAGTATTATGGCTGATGTTTGACAGCAAGTCTAAAAGTCAAAGATCACAAGAGTGCTTCTTTCTCTGTATGTATACAAAACATCACATACCAGGAATAGCATATTAAACTGGACTTATGCAACCTGATGTACAAAATAAACACACACATATTTATGCTCTGGACTATAGACATTGAATGCATGTAAATCCCTGAAAAATATGTGGTAGCCCTGGGCAAAAGAAAGGCAGTAAAATCACTCTAGGTGTAGGGACAGTGTAAAATATTAACACATGATAAATAATGGAACAATTAAAAATAATAGCACAAAGTTTTTTCTCTCTCCCTTCCTCTTTTTTTCTTTTTCTTTCTTTCTCTCTCTCTCTTTCTTTCTTTCTCTCTCTTTCTTTTTTTCTTTCTTCTCTCTCTCTCTCACACACTCTCACACGCACCTCTCTCTCACACACACACACCAGGGGTGGGTTCCTCCCGGTTTGGACCGGTTCTCCCAAACCGGTAGCGGCCTGCTGGTGATGTCACGATGACGTCACCGAACTGGATCGGTCAGTGCCGGTCCGTGGGGGCCGCCATCTTTTTTTTTTTGTATTTTTTTTTGAATTTTTTTAAAAAAAAATTTCCTTCTGAGCATGCGCAGAAGCCGACTTCCGGCACTGTGCATGCGGTCGCCATCTTTTTTTCAGCTTTTTTGGGGGGGGGATTTTTTGTTACTGTGCATGCGCGCACGCGCCCATGAGGCGCGCCCATGCGGCACAGGAGGGAGCGAACCGGCAGCGAGGTAAGTTGGAACCCACCCCTGACACACACACTCTCTCACTCTCTCTCACACACACACATTTCCTCTTTCTTCCTTCCTTCCTTTCTTTCTTTCTTTCTTTCTTTCTCTCTCACACACACACACTCACTCTTTCCCTCCCCCCTCCCTCTTTTTCTCTCTTTCCTCTCTCACACACACACACACTCTCACACACACCTCTCTCTCTCACACACACACACTCACACACACCTCTCTCTCACACACACACTCACACTCACACACACACACACACACTCTCCCTCTTTCTTCCTTTCTTTTGCTGTCTCTTTCTTCTCTCTCACACACACACTCTCACACACCTCTCTCTCTCTCTCTCTCTCTCACGCACACACAAACAGGTTGGATCTTTCTTTCCTCCTGCCCCCCTCCCACCGGAGACCCCTGGATTCCCTCCCCAAGATGTGGAAAATAATGGAACAATTAAAAATAATAGCAGAGGTTTTTCTCTCCCTCTTCCTCTTTCTTCCTTTCTTTCTCTGTCTCTTTCTTTCTTCTTTCTCTCTCACACTCACACACACCTCTCTCTCTCATACACACACACTCTTCCTCTTCCTTCCTTTCTCTGTCTCTTTCTTCTCTCTCACACACACTCTCTCACACACCTCTCTCTCTCTCTCTCTCTCTCTCTCTCTCTCACACACACACACACACACACACACACACACACACTCTTCCTCTTTCTCTCTCTCTCTCCCTCTCCCTCCCTCCCTCCCTCTCTCTGTATGTGTGTGTTTCCACTCATTCTACAAAGGACAGTCGGCTGCACGTCGCCCCTACTTTATTCGGGAGCAAAAGCCGACTAGGATTAAACAGTAAGACAAACTCCACCAGCATCCAAATGCCCTCTCCCCCAATCCCAAGCTGTCCCCTGCGTTTTCCCGCAGCAAATTAGGGTTTGGAGCGGGTCTCTCCAAAATCTCTCTGGCTCTCCGATCAGGTGGGGAGGGGAGGGGTGAGAGGTGTTTTGGCCAGATCTGGAGCGGGAAAGTTTTTGTGTGGTGCGAGGGACAAAGTTGCAGTCTTTGGGAAGGAGGAGGGTGTGAGGGAAGGAAAGAGGAGCTGCGTTCTCTCCCCCCCCTCGCAGAAAAGGAAAAGATCGAAAATCGGGGAGCTAACAGGAAGTGAAAAGTACCTCCTTCTGTAGTCAGGGCAAGGCTGGGGGTTGCTTTAGTGCGATCTGACGCTGGGAAAGAGAGACTTTCCCAGCGTCAGGAAAGTGGCATTTCTAAAAATAATTTCACATACTGTTACAAATTAATAAGGTTAGCAGTAACTCCAGCCTCTCTTTTTTGCAATATCTTTCAAGCATCAGCTCGGGGGCAACAGAAGGCGGCGGCAGCAGCAACTCACCCAGCGGGAGGAAATGTTTGGTGTCCATGTCCGCGATTTAACTCATGCCCAGCGGTGCGGGAAAGAGCCGAGGCGGCGGGAGGGCCCCGCTGTGGAGCCCACCGAGCGAGTCACCTGCTGAGCCAAAGGCGCAGGGAGGCGGATCCCAGGGCTTGCTTGCTTGCTTGCTTATTTGCTTGCTTGTTTCTCTCTTTCTTTTCTCTCTCTCTCTCTCCCTTCCGCTTTCTCTTTCTTTCTTTTTCTTTCTTTCTCTTTCTTTATTTGTCTCTTTCTTTCTTTCTTTCTTCTCTCTCTCTCAAGAAGGAGGCAAGGCAGGTCCTCGCAACATGGCCAGAGGGATCACTCAGAGGGGATCCCCACGGGGGTTTCATAACCATGACCAAGGATGACGCACAACTCCGAGAAAGGGAGGGAATCCCACGAGAGGGGACTGGCAGCCGCGGCCAAAGCCTCCTTGGCGACAGGGGCGACTTTCTCTACCCGCGATCTCCACTCGGGCTGAGTCCCCTCAGCCTCCCACCACCAGGCAGCGTGAGTGAACGACCATGCCCCTGCAAGCGGAAGGCAAAGCCGAGCCAACGATCCCCGCCAGCAGCAGAGAAGTAGCTGGAAAGGTGGCATCTGAGGGCGCCTAGCTCGGGCAGCGGAACAGGCTCCATGCGTGCCTGGGCGACTGGGGAAAAGTGAGCGAAGCAGGAGGTTAAGGGCGGCGGGGGGAACCTGCCTCCGTTCAACATCCCACTGGAAAGTTTCAGATCCCCTTCCCGTTCTTCCCTCCGCTGTTGCCAGAGGCAGCCGAGGCGGCGGAATCCGTGATCCTCGTCGCTGGAAGCAGCACCAGCAGCGGCAGCGGCATCTCCCCTGCCTCGAGTCGGCCGCTCAAGTGCACCGTCCGCCCACGCCGCACCTGCCTTTGATCGGTGTTCCCGGGAAGGCAGCAGAGCAAATTCCTGCGCGGCGCTTTCCTGCATGGAAATTGCCCCGGTGCAACCTTCACCCACCGTTCGATTCCCGGGTAACTTTCCCAACTGAGCACCTGAGTCCTCCTCCCGCCACCCCGCCGGCAATACACATGGGAGGCATGGAGGTGATCTTCTCACCGGGGAGGGGACCGGTAGCAGCTTCAGCGGCTGCGGCTTCCATGGCGGTGGGCACAGTGGTGGCATTTCCAAAGGCAGCCCAGGAAAACCTAAAAACCTGGCTTCTGCACATGCGCAGAAGCAAAAAACCAGCTTCTGCACGTGTGCAGAAGTGAAAAACAAGATGGTGCCGCCTATGGCGCCGCCAAGAGAGCCGGTTCGTGGGCGTGGCCAGCCAGCCATCGCTCCCGGTTCGGTGAGCGGGGGGAAATTCCCGCTACCAGTTCTATAGAACCGGCCTGAACCGGCAGGAATCTACCTCTGATTAGGGCCTTCCCCAATAATTCTTTCCTTCACATTATGTCTTCAAAATACCTTAGTTTTAATTTCATTGTTAGTACTTTCAAAGAGTCCTCTTGTTTATTTCATCTAGGAAATAATAATTTGTTCTTGTGCCCAAGATGTTCTTAATATATTTTTTCAGGGACTTCCAGTTGACGTCGCGGCGGGAACGCCTGGAAAATAGCGGAGCTCAGCCGGGCTCCATGAAATGCAGCCAGCAACTGCTTGCCGGGAGACCCTATGGGGTGAAGCCGCCCTGGAGGGGGGGTGAAGAAAGGAGAGGTGCTTCATCGATCACGAGGAAACCGCAATTTCCTCATTGATCCGAAGAAAGCTCTCCCGAACGGCAGCAGGGACGACGGCCATTTTGGTCTGTCACAAGCTGGGACAATCGGGACACTAAGATCTTGTGCTGGAGTGGTGCGTGGACAGAGCAGTGAAAGTGGGTGAGATAACTTCCAACTTTTACCCCAAAGATTTAACCCAAGTTAAAAATTATAAAAAACAATATCCAAATAGTAAGGAAGCGGCGATTGGATTTATGGAGAAGGATTAAAGACTAAAATCAAAGAGAAAGACTAAAGATTAAAGACTCAGATGCAAAAGAAATATTTAAAGGATGTTTTAAAACACAGAAAGCCTGGAAAAAGTCGAATAACATTGTGAAAAGTGATTATTGGGAGAAATTGCTTTTCTAAACTCTATCTTTAACCCCCCTGAATAGTTGACATTCAGCTGTTTTGACTTTTACATTCTGTTGAATGCTGGAATTGGGACCAGGGGAGCCATCTACTGAAGGAAGAAGATTACTGCAACATGGGAAATCTGAGTGAAAGTGATGAAAGGCGAGAAAGCAAACAACACCTGGAAGGCTATTTGACCTTGACTTTATCTTAGTAGATGATTTGGAGGCTTGGAAATATCTACTGAGCTGTTTGAAGATTTTTAAAGCAAACTGAACTATAAATACCAAATCTTATTGAACTGTTCATTTAAAGGTGGATTTGAAAGATTTGAGGAAACCTGGTGGGCCAAGCTGGGTTTGATTCATTAACATCATTTGATAGATCATCGTATGAGGCAAAAGAAGAAAAGCAATAGAAGGGGGGGGAGAGAAAAGGGGAAAAAAGAGAGAACAAGAAGAAAAGACAAATAAGACTTTAACATTTGGACAATTGGGAAGGTGTAAACTGGAAACCATAAAGACTGTAAAGTATAAATTTATAGCTTGTAAGAACTAGAAAGCTAGGGGGCTTGGAGGAATAATTCTGGGATTGATAAATTTTATCAATAATTGACTTTTTTGGAGTTCTTAAATATTGGGATACTGGAATATTAGAGATACATTGAGTAATTTTTAATATATTAATTTGGTACAAAATGACTCAGCAGATGACAAAGTTCTATGAAGAAATGTTAATGATGGCTAAAAGTTTTTATGAAAGTTTGACAAAGAATCATAAGGAGATGATGGGATTTTTCAAAGATAAAGAAGTGAGTGTAGAAGACCCTCAACAAATGATGGGAAATGATGAACAAAATATTCAGAAGACAGATAAGGAATCAGAAGGAATGGTGGAAGAGACAAATCAAAATAATCTACAAGAAAACAAAAACAATGAAAAGACAATAACAATAAATACTAATAATCGAATAGATAATTCCTTAAGAACTTATAATAGCACAGAGGGGAAAAAAGGAAAACTCCCCCAAAATAATGAAAGGGTTATGGATGGGCATCCAAATGATGCAGCAGCAAGAGATAAGGGGTAAGGCAGAGGGAACATTCAGTCTATGTAAAAATTTTAGAAAGAAATATAGGATCTCAAGAGAGAAATATAAAAGAATTACCAAAAAGTCAATAAATGATGAAATTCTAAAAAGGATGAGAGATGACGGATAGAGACAAAGTATCTTGTAATACTGTGATTGTATTAAAAACTAATAGAAACAAATAGAAAGTATAAATTGGGAAAATACTGTGTTTCCCCGAAAATAAGACCCTGTCTTATATTTTTTTGAACCCTGAAATAAGCGCTTGGCCTTATTGCCATGCACTCAAAAGCCCGATTGGGCTTATTATCAGGGGATGTCTTATTTTGGGGAAAACAGGGTAGTAACACATATATAGATATATAATTTTATTATAACCACAAATATACTAAGGTTAGGAGGTGGAAGACTATGATTAGGCATATTTAAATGTATTATTATGATTAACAGTGTGCAAAAAATATATTGGAATTTATAATTTTTAAGGACTACAAATTCAGGGGACTTAGAGATATAATCCCGGGACCGATTAAATCTTATTAATAATTGGTTTTATTGGTGTTTATAGAAAACTAAGATATTGGAAACATGGTAGAACTTAAGTAATATTTAAAATAATAAAATATTGGTGACTTAACAGGGGTCAACAAACACACTGTATGAAGAAATGTAATTGATGTTTAAATATATTTTTGGAGAAAGCGATAAAGAATCATAAAGAGAGAAAGTACTTTTTAAAGATAAAGAGGTATGGAATATGGAAGAACCAACAAGTGGGAAAAATAAATACAAATTGGGAAAATAGTATTATACATATTGATACATAAAAGAATATATTATAATTATATTGAGCATATTAAGGTTAGAAGTTGGAAGATAAAAACTATGTATATGTAATTGTATTATTATTGTTAGCACTCTGTAAAAATGTATTGACCCAATCATTATACTGTCCACAAAATATGTTGATTGTTAAAGGAAAACTGCAAATAAAACGTATACGTATACGTGGACACACACACACACACACACACACACACACACATATTATGTATATATATCAGCAGAATACTCAAAGGCATCCATTTTTGACTAGCCTTTCTGATGGGCTTAATATTTGTTACAACTGGTAGAGTCATAATTTTCCTTCCAAGTAGCAGGTGTCTGTTTACCTTATGAATACAATGAACATCCCTATGAATTTTTAACCTTAGGAAGTCTGCTTCAGCTTCTTCTGAGCATGGTCAACATCCAATCTTGTTTTTTAACTGACTAAATAGACCTTCTCCATCCTTGGTTGCAGAGAATATAGTTGATCAGATTTTAGGGTTGTCCAACCATAGTTACCCATTTACATAGCCATCTTTTAGTTGTAGAAATAAGGCATTTCCCATAAACACTGACTTTTGTTGATAGAACTCTTTCAATCCGCCTCCTGCTTTGTTTTGGTTTTGAGATCAAAATATTCCATTATTTCAGGAGCTGATTACTTTTAACTTTTAGCATTTACTGTAAATCTCCTACAATTAGTGTGACTTTTTTGTGCTTTATCAACAAGGTACTACAATTATCATGGAATTGTTTCACTTCCTTGCCATCTGTGATAGAGTATCAATTTATATCATCCAAAAAAGAATGGGATGGTTTGGGCTCAAATTTAGATAACTCTATCATTTTTTAGATTGCATCTGAGCTCTGAATTTAACCCCCTTTTTTATGATTACTTCATTTCTTCTATGGCTTTTCTATTTCACTGTAGAATCTGTAGAATCTTTCTACTCCACAGCAGAATCTGCTTTACTGATGTAAAGTGACCAGTTCCAGTTCATTTCAGGTTCCCTGATTCCCAGAATGTCAGTGTTCCGTCTTGACATTTCTGGTCTAAAATCATTATATTTTCCTTGGCGTTCATGGTTCTAATATGTAATGATCAATACTATACCTATTTTTGCAGCATCAAGCTTGCCTTTCATCTCTGGACAAATCAACAGTTGGATATCCTTTCAGTTTTAATCCATCTTAAACACCACTGTTACTTGCTGTCCTGCTCATCCCCAGTAGTCTTCTGAAAAATCTTCCAATCTGGGTCTTTATATACTATGGTGCTAGTTTTAGCATCCTAAAAATTTGGTTCTGTTATGCATTTAGAGAATTAGAGTTCTTAATAAATTGATTAAGAATTTATATTCGTCCACAAGCACATGAGAGAGACACTGTGTGTGTGTGTGTGTGTGTGTGTGTGTGTGTGTATAAAGTGTTAAATTTATTGAAAGGGGACTTACGATTTGAACTTGTGGAATTAGCTTGGAATTCTTCAGAGTATAAAATTTATTTAAAATTTATTTTGACAACTCACCAAAAATTAACAATAAAATTATTAGAGGGTACTTCCTACCTTATAATTGCACTATACAGTATCAATGAAACTTTTTCTTGATTGCATTAAGTTGGAATCAGATTCCTTGATGTCACCTCTGGGGACAATTGGTTATTTTTATGAAATTTTTTGAGGAAATTAGAAACAAATTACAGAATAAAATTTGATTGTTTTGATTGTTTTGTTTTTTAGTACAACACAAAAATGTATTTAGTTTTTATTTTGTTTTTAATTTTCAGTGTTTTGATGCTCGCTGTTTAGGCAGTGTATTTGTTTTTCAGTCATTTGTTTTGGGCTTTCCTTCATTGCTAATCATATACAGAATTAAATTAAAATAAGCAAGAAAATGGTAAGAGAACACCTATCTGACCTTGACGAATATAAATCACCAGGACCTGACAGATTACATCCCAGAGTTCTGAAGGAGCTGGCAAATGTTATCTCAGAACCATTGTATCATATCTTTAAAAAATCTTGGCACACCGGGGAATTATCAGAGGATTGGAAAAGAGATGAAGTGGTACCCATCTTCAAGAAAGGGAAAAAACCAGACCCAGGAAACTACAAACCAATCAGTCTAACATCAATACCTGGGAAGATCCTGGAAAAGATAATCAAAAAACAGATCTGCGAACAACTAGAAGCAAATAAAGTTATAACTAGTAGCCAGCGCGGGTTTGTTAAAAACAGATCATGCCAAACTAATCTTATCTCATTTTTTGATAAAGTCACTAAATTAGTAGACCACCGAAATGCTGTGGACATAGTATACTTAGATTTCAGTAAGGCATTTGACAAAGTAGACCACAACCTACCGTATTTTTTGGAGTATAAGATGCACCTTTTTCCCCCCTAAAAGAGGGTGGAAATGTTGGTGTGTCTTATACACCGAAAACAGCCATTTTTTGCCTCCCGAAGCCCTGCCCCCGCGTCCCATTTTTGTGAAAAATGGGCCCGTTTTTTGCAAAAATGGGGTGCGCAGAGGGTTTGGGGGGCCTGCAGAGTGCTTCTGGGGGCTGGGGGAAGGCAAAAACGCCCACATTTTTGCAAAAAACAGCCCATTTTTTACAAAAATGGGGGCGTTTTTGCCTTCCCCCAGCCCCCAGCAGCACTCTGCAGGCCTCCCAAACCTTCTGGGTGCCCCGTTTTTTCTGAAAACAGGCCCAGGTTAGTGTTAGTTTTATTTCTATGCTGCCCAACTCCCGGAGGACTCTGGGCGGCTTACAACAATAAAAACATTATAAAAACATAAAAACTATTAACAAGAAACATATTAAAAACATTCAACAACAACTAAAAACCCATACACACCGTTTCGTGGCCGGATCTCGCCAAATTACAGAGGCGAGATCAACGGCCCCAGGCCTGCCGGAACAGCCAGGTCTTCACAGCTTTCCGGAAGGCCAGCAGGGTGGGGGTGGTCCGGATCTCAGGAGGTAACTGGTTCCAGAGGGCCGGGGCAGCCACAGAGAAGGCCCTCCCCCGCGGGCCCGCCCACCGGCACTGTTTAGCTGACGGGACCTGGAGGAGCCCAACCCTGTGGGATCTTACCGGTCGCTGGGAGCTATGCGGTAGAAGGCGGTCTCAAAGAAATGGGGCGCCCAGAGGGTTTGGGAGGCCTGCAGAGTGCTCCTGGGGGCCGGGGGGAACAAAAACTTTTTTTCTTACTTACCTCTTCGAAACCTTGGTGCGTTTTATACGCTGGTGCGTCTTATAGTCTGAAAAATACGGTACCTCTTGGTAAACTAGAAAAATGTGGAATAGACAACATCACCAGATGGATTTGTAACTAGCTGACAAACCATACTCAACAGCTAGTCCTTAATGGTAGGAATAGTCAATACCCCAGAAGACAAGCTCAAGATCCAAAAAGATCTTGACAAATTTGAACAATGGGCCCTATCCAACAAAATGAATTTCAGTGTGGAGAAAAACAAAGTTTTACAATTAGGCAGGAAAAATCAAAGGTGTAAGTACAGATTAGGCAAGACTTGGCTCAAAAACAGTAACTGTGAGAGGGACCTTGGAGTCTTAGTGGATGATCACTTGAATATGAGCCAGCAGTGTGCAGCAGCAGCCAAAAAAGCTAATACAATCTTGGGTTGTATAAACAGAAGCATAGAATCAAGATCATGTGAAGTATTACTACTGCTTTATAAAACCCTAGTAAGACCACACCTGGAATACTGAAACCGATTTTGGTCACCATACTACAAAAAAGATGTTGAGACTTTGGAAAAAATTCAGAGAAGAGTGACTAAGATGATCAAAGGCCTGGAGACTAAAACATATGAAGAACGGCTGCAGGATTTGGGCTTGACTAGTCTAAAGAAAAGAATTAGGGGTGACATGATAGCAGTATTCCAGTATTTGAGGGGCTGCCACAAAGAAGGGGTCAAATTATTCTCCAAAGCACCAGAGGGAAGGACAATGGGTTTGGCTAGTCTAGAGAAAAGAAGAATTAGGGGTGACATGATAGCATCATTCCAGTATTTGATGAGGGGCTGCCACAAAGAAGGGGTCAAATTATTCTCCAAAGCACCAGAGGGAAGGACAAGAAACAATGGTTGGAAACTAATCAAAGAAAGAAGCAACCTGGAATTAAGGAGAAACTTCCTAACAGTGAGGACAATTAACCAGTGGAACAGCTTGCCTCCAGAAATCGTGGGCACTCCATCACTGGATGTTTTTAAGAAGAGACTAGACAGTCACTTATCTGAAATAGTATAGGTTCTCCTACTTGAGCAGGGGGCTGGACTAGAAGACCTCCAAGGTCCCTTCCAGCTCATTCATTCATTCATCCTAGAAATGAATTATAGGACATTATCACATGTGTAGAATACATCTTTGTTACCACAATAATAAGCAGTATATTTCATTATATGAGTGCGGGTTTGGTTGTGTAGAGGGCATTTATAAAAGTTTCAAACTGGATGGAGCTGGTTCTAAAGGAATTAGTCTCCTGATTACTTCATACTAAGTGTCTATAAATTTATAATCATACTTTTTAGAATCTAGTTTCTTTTTTGAGCTGCTTCTTCAATCCACTTATGTATGTCTGAGACAGATGCCTTTACATTCTGTGTAAAACACAGATTCATAAAGTATAGCATAATTTCTTCAATTATTAAATGGTTAATATATGCTAATTTTCATAAATTAGTAATATTCTTAGATAACTATGCATCCTAAAAGATCTTTTGATGTTAAAACACTGTAAAATTTCTGGAACAAAGAAAAACACTTCCTATTGTCTTCAAGTTATCACTTAGTTAACTCCAATACATTCAAGAACAGCTATGCTAAATTTGTGTAGAATTCAGGTATCAAATTCTATGGTTTATCAAACTTAGGTCACAATTTTCCAATTATCCTGCCCAGATTTGGACTGTAAACCCCAGGGAGCTTAGGAGGCAAACTAAGCCTAAGGTGTGAAAATGATTAAAGTCTTTTCAGTTACAGGCAGCAGTTGGGAGCTGGGTAATTAAGGTGACAGAGCTTTTTGATTTGTATTTAGAACTCCACTCTTGTGGGTGGGGGAGAAGGGATCAAGCACAGGGCAATAGGTTACCCTACTAACTGATTGGAATGGCAAATATGTGACTAAGAGATGCTGAGAAGATCATGAATATGTGTCTTGGTTGCAAACTTACCTTTTCAGTACTGTCATAACTTCAAGTGGTCACTGTGTGAGGCAGTCACTAAGGTCAGATCTACTTGTACATATCTTAGAGCATTCAGAGCCATTTAATATGAATCATGTATCTTTATTTGTCCATCCTACATGCATGGCCATCATGTATGTACACATATGAAGACACACATAGCTCTGCATTTACAGCTTATCCTTTAGGGTGGCAATAGGTTCACTATAGATCTATAAATCACAGTCTATAAATTAGAAATCCTTGTTTGCATAGAACAGAATGAGCTAGCTGGGGGTAAAAATGGGTTTTGGTTGCACTTGTAACATACTGGCTAAATTATGCCAAAACTATCTGGTACTGTGCATAAGATTAATAGGGAATTTCTCATACTAGAAAGTTTTATTTGAAAGATCAACTGACAAAAACATGACTCTGGTCTTATCTAGTAACAACCATGGCATAAGCATGAAAGAGGAATGAATGATAAAAATGATGAATGAATTAATGAATGAATGGATGAAAAATAGATGTCTTGTGTTTGTTAAACTAATAGAAATAAATGTAACAGGTCTAAATGAAGGAATTGAAAAATGCATGTATAGAAAGAGCTTATAGACATAGGATAAAGAGGATAAAGAGGAATGAGATGAAAGAATACAAAAAAAAGTGATTGGATCATTCAAGAGATCCCAATTAAGTATATATACAATTAATGGGAGAAATATAAATATAAAACAAGATTGGATTCATTGTTTATGATGGACCAATAAAATTAGTAAAGGGTATAAGGGTAATGAGAGGTTTTGAGTGTGGGCCTGACTAATTTTTGGTAGTGTGCTAATGGGAAGTATGAAAAAGGATGGTAAAATGAAATCTGCAGGTTGTAGATGACACACACACAAAAAATGCATATAGGAGAAGGACTGTTTCAGAAATTAGGATAAAAGAAAGATATTATATAATATGTACAGGTAGTCCTCGACTTACAACAGTTCATTTAGTGACAGTTCAAAGTTACAATGGCACTGAAAAAAGTGGCTTATGACAATTTTTCACGGTTATGACCTTTGCAGCATCCCCATGAACACATGATCAAAATTCAGATATTTGACAACTGGTTCATATTTATGATGATTACAGTGTCCCAGATGTAATCATCTTTTGCAATCTTCTGACAAGCAAAGTCAACAGGGAAGTCAGATTCACTTAACAACCAGGTTACTAACTTAACAACTGCATTGATTCATTAACAATTCTGACAAGAAATGTCATAAAATGGGGCAAAACTTAAGAACAGAAATGTTGAGCTCTATTGTGGTCATAAGTTGAGAACTACCTGTATTTAGAGAAAAAGTATTACAAAGAATATATTCAGAAAGAATAAGGAATATTTAAGATGTAAAGAAGTAAAATTGCTGAACAATGTTTATGTCAATAAATATTATTTTGGAAGTAAATGAAAATGGCTAAACAAGGAATTATCTGCAGTGATAGAATGAAGAATAACAACGAGAGACAGAGAGGGAGGGAGGGAAAGAGAGTGAGCGGGAGAGAGGGGGGGAGAGAGAGAGATGCAACAATGACTGAGTGGCACTGTCAGACCTGCCCCAATCTGATCCCTTAGGAAAGAAAGACCCTTGACTCCATTTGGTTGAAGCGAAGCTGCGAAAGGTTCTTTTACTAAGAGATGTTGACTGCAGTACAGTCAGGCAAACTCTGGGTTTCCCATACTTGAACGATACAGAAAGGTTTCCCCTCATCCCAGCACTCTCCCCTCCCCCCCCATGACCAATCTGTCTTCAGCCAATTGGAACATGTTTTGAAAACGCTGAGTGTTTTGGGGTAATCCACATACTTTCTCAGGATGCCTGGCCTTGGATGCTGGTACAAACTGGTTCCGAGCTTCTCTGGTCTTTATCACCTGTCATTACCCCTCCCTATTTCCTATCATGTACACACACAGCTTTATTGCCCATCTATCCTCCCCTGCCCCCTCCCCTGCATAGCCTTTGATGGCAGGATGAGGTGCCAAGCTGAAGCTGGCAGACCTGACATTCTGCTCTCCTTGATAGAGACATTAGTCCTGTAGAGGAAAGAAAACAAAGAGGGGAGGGAAAAACAAACACAAATTCTCTAATTAGCAAATAGTTCAAGGAGGTTTATCTGGGTACTGTTCATGGAATTTTCTAAGCAGTCTGGAGCAGGGGTGGGTTCTAACTTACCTCGCTGCCGGTTCGCTTCCTCCCGCGCCGCGTGGCCGTGCCTCGTGGGCGCGCATGCGCAGTGCAAAAAAATAAAAGTAAAAAAAAATAAATTTAAAAAGCCGAAAACAAGATGGCGACGCATGCGCAGTGCCAGAAACTTGGCCTCTGCGCATGCGCAGAACAAAAAAAAATAAAATAAAAATTTCAAAAAAAATTTCAAAAAAAAGATGGCGGCGCCCACAGACCAGCACCGACCGAACCGGATCTGTGACATCATCATGACATCACCAGCGGGTCACTACCATTTCGGGCGAACCGGTCCGAACCGGGAGGAACCCACCTCTGGTCTGGAGGCTTTAATATGTTTGGAATTGACCCATTAAAAATTTCAAAAAAAAGATGGCGGCGCCCACAGACCAGCACCGACCGAACCGGATCTGTGACATCATCATGACATCACCAGCGGGTCACTACCATTTCGGGCGAACCGGTCCGAACCGGGAGGAACCCACCTCTGGTCTGGAGGCTTTAATATGTTTGGAATTGACCCATTCAAGGGAGGAAAGTCTTTGCATGTTACCAAATACTGGATTCCCGCCCCCCTGCCCCCCAATGTATACAGGAGTCCAAAATGTCTTGACTTCAAAGAGTCGCTCTCCCTCAATCATAATGGGGTAAGGGGGTGGTTGCGACTCAGGGCGTTGGGGGAGATGTGATCTTTGGTTTCAATAGGCTGCAATGACATACCGGGTGTATGCGTCTGAGCGTTTTTGGCAGCATTAATTCTATAGTCACTGGGTTAATCTTTTTACGGGGAAAGGTCCAACTTATTTTGGGCCCAATTTTTTGGACGGTTGTCTAGACTGTAAGAATTTGGTAGATAGACTTTATCTCTCACTTTAAAGTCCATTGACTTAATGGGCTTTTTATCAGCTTGTTTTTTATATGTTTCCCTAGCTTCATCCAAAGCCTTTCTCACCACCGACCAGGTATTCTGTAGTTGGGTGACCCACTCTTTTAGAATGCAGTTGATGGGATGGCCTGAAGCAATTCAGGGATAGATACAAAGTCTTGTCCTGTGACCACTTTAAATAGAGTGAACCCGGTGCTACTGTGTACTGAGTTATATAGGCAACAGCTTGCCTTCGGAAGTTGTGGGAGCTTCATCACTGGAGGCTTTCAAGAAGAGATTGGACTGCCATTTGTCAGAAATGGTGTAGGGTCTCTTGCTTGGGTGGGGGGGTTGGACTAGATGACCTACAAGGTCCCTTCCAACTCTTAATCTGTTAAACCTGAGATAGTGCTCCAAGACCCCATTTGTACGTTCACAGGCACCATTAGTAGTGGATGATGCGTGGAGCTGAACCCTTGAGCGGTCCCAAAAAGTTTTAGGAACTCCTGCCAAAACTATGAAGTGAATTGGACTCTGCAATCTGAGATTATTCTTTCTGGAGCACCATGCAGCAGGTAGACATGCTGCACAAATAACTTAGCCAAACTGCAAGTGGAGTTACTTTTTGACAGGGTATAAAGTGCACTTGTTTAGAAAACAAGTGAGTTATCATCCAAATTGCTGTATTTCCTAAGCTTTCCAGCAGTTCTATTATAAAGTCCATTGATATCTCTTTCCATGGGGCTTTAAGTTCTGCTACCAGCTGGTGTTTTCACTTGCTCAGTGGGTGAGCGCATGTATACGCGCTTAGCTCCATTTGCCCGAGTGGCGGGTGTATGTGCTCACCACTCAGTCAAATGGAGCTGTGCGTGCATGCTCACCCATTGCTCATACTGAACAATCCCTTCTCCCCACCCCCCACTGGTCTGCAAAGCTGAAAAGGTTGGGGACCACTGCTTTAGATAGGGTTTTCACTTTGGCTTGTGTACAGGTGGTGACTGGGGCTGCCAGTTCCCTGGAGGGGATAACCGGCCTAATCACCTCCGGCTTTGAACTTTGAACTATTGTACTGTGGTTTTTCCAGTCTCTCTTGGAAAATAGTTCACTAAATAGATAGAGCTGTTTTCCAATCTCCATCTTGTTTACATCTTTCAGCAGTCTCTTTTTCTCTCTCTCAGGTATTCTTCTTCTTGATCCCCACCCAGGTAGTCTGCTTTTTTTTTCCACATCTCTTAACTCTCTCTCTTTTCCCTTGGTCTCAAGACAAAGGTTTTTGCCAACAAGAAGGGGGCAAGCCTGGGTAAGTTTCTTCCCCACCAGCAGCCATAGGCTTAGATTTTGCAGTCAGTAGGAATTCTCTTGCCCGTCTGCTCAGGCATCTGAGCTGTGGGTACTAGTTGTCTGAATGAATGGGTGGGAAGGAAATGCCTTCTATGCCTTGCCTGAATGAATGGTGGTTTGTCCATTCACTGCAGATGTCCTTATTGACACTTCCTAAACATCCAAACAGCTTTGAGCATGTATGCAGCTGTTTTACACAGTTGGCGATATATCCTGGAAGAAACAAAATACACTTTTTAAATTCAAGCTTTTCAGCGTACTCTAGTTGACATTTTGTGCTTCCAGAATTCTGAATTCCATCACAAACAGCAATAACATATTTTGAAAAATTCCACTTGTTTAAAAATATAACATTCCTTAGGGTAAACCTCAGTACTACATTTTTTAAAATACATTATTGTACAGAGAAATTGAGAAGCCTGAGCAAAGTATCCAAAATAACTGTACTGTTACTCTTTTTGGAGAGCTACGTTAGTGACGCTCAGAAGATCTTCCTTTGTTCATCTATTACTCCCAGTATGCATGCCTTTCTAGAAATGTACCCACTGTTGAGATATTTTGCTAATTCATCCTGGCATGTGGAGAATTGTAGCCAGTCAGAATATAACCACATGGCAGAGTTAAGAAATTTGAGATCATCCCCAAGCTTTTCTACAGCAATAAAAGAATTAAATACCAGATGAATTTCTGCTGTAGAAGAATTAGACAGTAATGTAAATATGCTGAAGGCTGGCCAGAGGACCATGGGGCTTAACTGGTTCTTCCTGTGCCTTCAACAGATCACAGTGTGCCAGGTGTGGCTAATGTAGCTGTTCAAAAAAAAAAAGAAAGCCTCAGATGGTCATTAGACGACAGCAGAAAGGATTTTCTGTATCTCTTTGCTACCATGTCTAGTGGATGTTCCGATTCATGCAGCCCAGATTGATAGACCAAGCACAAAACACCAGCAGGAGTTTTAGCAAAAGAGTGATGTGGAAAGAAAGAGGGAATACATGATGAATGAACTGCTGCTGCCGTTGTCACCTCTTCCACCTGCTTCTCCACAGTCAGCTGTCTCCTCAGCACAGTGAAGTGCACTGGAAGTGGAACCCTTGAGGACCCTAGAGGCATCCCCATTGATTGCTGCTGCCTGCTGTCTTTACTCTCTCCTTCCTGCTTCTGAAGAAATGAAAGGAGGGAGAACAGGCATACTATGTCTGCAAAAGTCTGGATGACCACCAGGTGATAACCTCATACGTATTTAATAAATGACATCCTGAGCCATCCAGAGCTACACTTAGGGCACGGAGACTGAAATATTATAATACCAATAGCCTGGAGGATTCCAGTAGGAGACCCAAGAGCTTATGCAAGACTGCTCCTGGGCATCAGAATGGTCAGTACACTAGCAGCAACCTTGACTTACCCCTCCAACCTATAGGCTTTCATGCCTGATCTCTTGAGGAGCAACACAATTGGTCATCTTGCAACCCCTCCTCAAGAAGCCGTTCCTGGATCCAGCTGAATTAAAGAACTTTCGTCCAGTCTCCAACCTACCCTTTGTAGGAAAGGTTGTTGAGAAAGTGGTGGCACTTCAGCTCCTACGATTATTGGATGAAACGGATTATCTGGACCCTTTTCAATCTGGCTTCAGGCCTGGCTACAGCACGGAAACTGCTTTGGTCACGCTGATGGATGATCTCTGGCGAGCCCGAGATGGGGGTTATTCCTCTATCTTGGTGCTACTTGACCTCTCAGCAGCTTTCGATACCATTGACCATGGTATCCTTATGGGACGACTAAGGGAGTTGGGAGTGGGCGCCACCGTGTTACGGTGGTTCTCCTCCTATCTCTCTGGTAGGTCACAGTCGGTGTTGGCAGGAGGACAGAGGTCGACCCCTAGACCCCTCGTTTGCGGGGTGCCTCAGGGCTCGGTCCTCTCCCCCCTCTTATTTAACATCTACATGAAACCACTGGGTGTGATCATCCGATGATGCGGGGTGAGGTATCAGCAATATGCTGATGATACCCAGGCGT